>CAUYPK010061258.1:0-22615 GCA_963574355.1 Loris lydekkerianus
TATGTTCCAGCTCCATCCATGTAAACATGAAAGAGGTAAAGTCTCCATCTTTCTTTAAGGCTGCATAGTATCCCATGGTATACATGTACCACAATTTGCTAGTCCATTTGTGGGTCGATGGGCACTTGGGCTTCTTCCATGAGTTAGCAATTATGAATTGGGCTGCAATAAACATTCTGGTATAGATGTCTTTGTTGTATTGTGACTTTCAGTCTTCTGGGTATAAACCTAGTAAAGGAATTATAGTATTGAATGGCAGGTCTATTTTTAGGTCTCTAAGTATTCTCCAAACATCCTTCCAGAAGGAGCGTATTAGTGGGCATTCCCACCAGCAGTGTAGAACTGTGCCCTTTCCTCCACATCCACGCCAGCATCTCTGGTTTTGGGATTTTGTTATGTGGGCTACTCTTACTGGGGTTAGGTGATATCTCAAAGTAGTTTTGATTTGCATTTCTCTGATGATTAAGGATGATGAGCTTTTTTTCATGTGTTTTTAGCATGATAAATCAAGTGTTGAGAGAAAACATTATGTGTGATGTTCTCGTACACAGTACTCACAGGTACTCTGGTGAATGCTAATCTCCTGCATAGTATTCACAGGTACTCTGGTGAATGCTAACTCCAGGTAGTACTCACAGGTACTAACTACATATTGCTCACAAATACTCTAGTGCATGCTAACTCCTACATAGTACTTACAGGTACTCTGGTGATTGCTCATCTCCTGCATAGTACTCACAGGTACTCTGGGTCATGCTAACTCCTACATAGTACTTACAGGTACTCTGGTTATTGTTCATCTGCATAGTACTCACAGGTACCCTGGTGAATGCTAACTCCTGCATAGTACTCACAGGTACTCTGGTGAATGCTAACTCCTGGGTGAATACTTCTAAAGCACTTACTCTTTTAATTCCACATAAGGACCCAAACTCCCTGCCACCTCAGCAGAGGAAAACAGGCACAGAGTCAGTGATAAATGATATGGGGACTGAACACGTGTGTTTACAGCAAGGTAATCTTCACCTTGTAGATTCTTAAATCTGGGTTTGGTGCTCAGTGGAACAGAGCATCATTTGTGATTTCCAAGAATTTCAGAATATTTTCATTACTTTCTTTTGTGTAATGGCACCAGTGGTTTGTATCCAATGAAAAATATAAATCCCAGGAACTGTATTGAAATAAAATTATGGCCCCTCAGCTTGCGAGGATCTTAAAGATGTTTTAGGACTGTGGTTTGTAAATGTTAATGTGTGCAAGAAATTTGTGAAGACCATGTTGGCCCTCATGGTCAAGCCTATTTCCATGATATGCATTGAATATTCTGAAATTCTTGGGAATCACAAATGATGCTCTGCTCCACTGAGCACCAAACCCAATCAGATTTAAGAATCTACAAAGTGAAGATCACCTTGCTGTAAACAACACACGTGGTCAGTACCTGGATTATCATCTATCACTGACTCTGTGCCTGGTGTACTCTGCTGAGGTGGCAGAGACTTTGAGTCCTAACGTGGAATTAAAAGAGTAAGTGCTTTAGAAACATTCAGCCAGGAGTTAGCATTCACCAGAGCACCTGGTGCAACCAGAGAGTTGCATTTATTTTTTAGTCAATCTTCAATGCTCTGGAATATTTCTTTTCTTCTTTGTTTCTTTCTTTTCTTTTTTCTTTCTTTCTTTCTTTTTTTTTTTTTTTTTTCAAGACAGAGTCTCACTATGTCACCCTCAGCAGAGTGCCATGGAGTCACAGTTCACATCAACCTCAAACTGTTGGGATTAAGTGATTCTGTTGCCTCCATCTCCCAAGTAGCTGGGACTACAGGCACCTGCCACAATGCTTGGCTATATTTTTTTGGTTGTTGTTGCAATTGTCATTGTTGTTTAGCTGACCCTGGCTGGGTTCGAACCATCCAGCCTCAGTGTATGTGGCTGGCGCTGTAACCACTGTGCTATGGGTGCTGAGCCTGGAATATTTCTTTTCTTGTGAGTTAGTTCATTTGTTCACTGTATGTCACCTCTGCATATTTTCTATTCAACAGATTATTCTTACATATCAAGAAACACTAGCAAACAATGGCTTGATTTATCAATATCAGAAATTGAAGTAGGTACACATGACAAAATGGGGAAAAAATTTTTACATTGGGAGTAATTACAGCTCTTGGGCTCTGAAGGAAGGCAGGTGGGAAGTGAGTAGATAACAAGTTGGGCTTTCTTCTAGAGTAGATAGAGACTGCCTTATGAGGTGTTAGGGGAAGGGTCTTCTTGTCCTTTGTGGTGACAGAAACGTGCCTGGGATGCTGCTTCCCTCCTCTTGGAGTACACCTTTGGAATTACTGCTAGGAAGATCCCAACATTGTTCAGAAAACCTGTCTTTCAGCCTTTGCCTAAGGATGGATACCTCCGTCCTCAGCACACTGGGAACCAGACTTCCCTATGGTCACCAAAGTTCCCACCGCTCCTTGTCAAGTCCTCCTTCAGAAACTTTAATATCAAATTAATGTAAAGTTTTAATGTGAATTTTTACTGTTAAAAAAACCCACACAATTCTGTCAGTGTTTTCCTTGGGGTCCTCATCATTTTTGGCTCTACCTCTGCCTGGAACTTTCTGGACATGCCTCATCGTTCAAGCCAGATAAGGCAACCCTCTCCATTTTCTATCAATGCCTTAAATTTATGCCTTTTCTTTTTCTTTTCTTCTGGTCTTTTTGGAGAGACAATGGAGAGAGAATGCACGTGTACAATAGTTGCCTTCAGTGTGAAACTGCCGAGTGACCTGGACATATGCTTGTTCCTTTATTCAAAATAAGTTCTGACACAATAAATTTCTCTACCAGGGTCTGCAATTCACTAACACTGATAATTATATAGTTTAAATCAACTGCCTTCAATAGACACTGTAGTCCACTTCTTCCAATTATTTGGTCTCTACCCAATTTCAGGTCAGGACTAACATAACCAAATCAAGCTATGTCCACTTTCATGTTATCCCATTTTTCTACATATTGTTTGGAGTGCAATTTGGGCTGGGTGCTATAGATCTAGAATTTACCCAGAAGTAGCTTTCAAAATATATGACACAGAAAAGTCACATGCTAAATAGCCATTAATGTCATAAAGGCTCCAATGAAAGGATAAGATAGATGAATTATAATGTTTTGGCTTTGAAAATTACAGCAAAAATGTTTCATTCTGAGTCTACTTCAGGAGTGTCTTTAGCTTTACAGGGTCTATTGGTTTCTTTCGTTGAGAAGAATAAAATTGTCTGGTAAATTATGGTCAGAGAAGTCTTTAAAGTCACACAGAAAGAAGCAGAATAGAGAGTTCGCATGCAATTTCACATTGCACACTATTTTAAATTGCACACAAACATTATGGATACCCTGTAGAGTCTTATAAATATATGATAGAATATAATTCTATAGATTTAGTACTACAGTACATTGTAATATAGTACATTATGCTCCAACATGCAGTAATATATGAGTAGTATAGACAGTAACATAGAATGATAAAATAATATAAAATATAATAATAGAAATTATTCAACATTAAACTAGCTTGGTATTTTACAACTAACTGTAATTGCTAACTGACTTCACTATTTCAAGCCTCCTTTGGTAATACAATGCATATGTGTATTTTTTCTCCCTTATTCTGAATCTTTAAATTATGGCAAGGGAGTCCTCTTTCATGGTCTGCACGGTAAGTTCAGAAGAATAACTGTGGTTCTGTAATGGTACAAATACTTCTGTTCATTCCTGTAATTTATAGTATTAAATTATAGCTTGAAAGGTGATAGAACAAAGAATACTGTGAAAACATGGGATGTGCATGGTTATCTTCATTTCATGGGGCCAGTTGCTAGCCACTGACCTTCATGGGGTGGTGGCCATTCTCTGGCAGGTAATTCCTTTTCTTTCCTTTAGTCAACTCTTGCTTCTGTAATAGGAGCTTCTTGTCCTCACATTTCTTAGAAGAACATTGCTCTTTTTTATAATTTTTTTGATAGTAACATGAAACTTCCTCTGTAACTACATGTTCTTTGTCTCAATGATTCTCCATCCTTTTGTCTTTTGACAAAAAGTATCTTTGTCTTAGTATGTGAGGAAATTGGGGTGTGGAATTAGGCAATCTTCACTGCATGCACAGTGCCAGGAAATGAATGTCCTTGTCATTCAGAAAGCATGTTTTATGGATCTGTATGCTGCAATATAAAACAGGACTCAAAGTCTGCAAAGAGTAAAAGGAAGCTCAGATTAAAAGGAGATGCAGTTCATGCCCCACTAGAGAGGAGAGGGGGAAAGAGAGATGTATGTGATCATGCATTCTATGCAGTCTGCAGAAAGGTAGATGACATGGGTAGCTACACCTGGCAAAGCTGGATGAAGAGGATAATTGTACTCAGTTCCCCTCATCTCCATTTGACTGGTGAATTGTTTGAATAACACCCTAAATTGGTCTTGTGCATTAGAAGGGACCTGTGACTGTCAGTGGAGTTTACATGGAGACTTCCCAAGATCTTACAAATGATGATTTCCTCATGCACTGAGTTAATTAGAGAATTATCCACTTAAATTGAACCAACTAGCTTAGGAGGATAGAGCAGACTTATAATCAGTCTGGGAAGTGAGCTCAAAATGAATGAAGTCTGATCAAAACAACTCACACACTTCCCACTTCCTGTGTCAGCAACACAAAAATATACAGCCACTTTAAAGACTTTCTGGATTCCCTGCTGTCAAGGACAAGATGGACTTTGGGTGACTTATGAAAGAGTAACTACACTCTCATTGATAAAGACAAGACTTCCACCTCAGAAACTCATCGTGACTTCAATCCTTGTCATTACTCCAGTCTTTGAGCATTAGTACAGGGGGATGTGACTAACGGAGGACTGTAAGGACATCAGTCATCCAGGGAACTTAGGGAAGGCAAAAATATCCTGTAAATGGTGAGACAGTAAAGTCTAAATGTCTGAGTGCAGCACACACCATAGCCGCATAAGAATAAAGCTTCTAAATATGAGTCTGCCTGAGAAAGTGCCAAGGTAATTTTCTGGAATACTTTTATTGGATGTATGAGTACATTGGCTTTGCTTTATTAAATCTTTGAATATTTTAGATACTTTTGAAGGGTTAGGTGATGAAGGTTTCACTATGCTCTACCAGCAAATGCTTCAACGTGTTTGTAAAACTAAAAAAAAAAAAAAAAAAAAAAGGGTCTTTTAGTAACTACAGAGTACGTGTCCTTCCAGCAAACTGATCAGTGGCAGAGATTTCTTTTTAAAATGTGTTCTGTGCTATGCTGTGCCAAAGCATAACCAATTCTCGACTTGTAGAAATATTGCAAGAATATGGCACATCCCCCAAATTCTCACTTCTTCTCTCAATGCCAACATGTTCCCTTTTGGTGATTTCTTTGCCATATGCAATGAGACTAAGATGACTTAACATCTGACTTAACTTGATGTGAGATATTTGGAGTTTGTCAACAATTTTACTCATTTAAAAATTGGGAAGAGAGAGATGGGGGGACAACTAGAAATCAAGGTCCCAGTCATGGAAATAGGTTATTTATTGATTGGATGTTTGTAGTTTATTATTATTATTTTATTTATTTATTATTTATTTATTTTGTTGTTAAATCATAGCTGTGTACATTAGTGCAATCAAGGGGTACAATGTGCTGGTTTCATATACAATCTGAAATAATCTCATTAAACTGTTCAACATAGCTTTCATGGCATTTTCTTAGTTATTGTATATAGACATTTGTATTCTGCCTTTAGTAAGTTTCGCCCATTCTAAGATGCACCGTAGATGTGGCCTCTCCCATTACCCTCCCTTCACCCTAACCTCCCCCCTCCCTTCCTCTTCCTTGGTCCTTTCCTCATAGTCTTGTGCTATAGTTGGGTTGTAGCCTTCATGTGAAAGTTTTTACTCTGTTGATAAAAAAGAAAGTGGGACAGTGACTCATGACCTAGGTTGTCGGCTGGGAGTATGCACATACATTTAGACACATCTCTGCAGTTCCTGTGAGTGATTTTTTTATAGGAAGGTCCTTAGTTAAGTATCTCTCAAAAAGTCTTTAAAATAAAACAAATTAAATTATAGAAGATCATGACACTCAGGGCACTTTCACTCCAAGAAATGGCAGTGTGAACAAATCTATATTCTCCTTTCTTCTCCCCAAGCTCAATGGTAAAAACTGCCTATGTTTAAGTAAAAATTAATGTGTTCCTTTCCCTTCCTATCCCTCCTGTTCTTCAACAAGTAGATAACACTCCCCGAAGGCCTGCAACCCAAAGGGACAGTTTGGAGATGCTACTTGCACTATGATAGTGATATTTGCAAGTCTGGCTCGGTCTGCTTTTGAGATAGCAGGGCTGTGGGTGGTCTGTGTCCCCTCCATTCTGAAATCTTATCATTATAAACCTGGTCAAGATAAAGTGGATTCCTACCTTTTTGAAATTGTGAACACATCCTCCCAGAAGATTGTTTGTTGGAAAGATATCTGGAGTTGTTTGTGTGCACTAGCTGTCTAAAAGCCTAGTCTTATGGCCTAAGTAACTACATTAGGCCAGAAGAGAGAGAAATGAGAGGTGATTTCTTAAATTTTCACTTAACTTTTTTTTTTCTTAAATGGTATTCAAGTTTTAAAAGCTAACTTTTGGTGATTTAGAAGGCTACACAAATAAATTCAAGATTTCAGAGTTTTAGAGATGATCTATGCAATTTTCCACTTAATTTCTAAAAGTATGTAATTTTGAATGTATGGAAGTAAAATATGCCTATTGTCAATAGATTTATGTAAAATTTGAGGGGTGTGAATGTTTGTACATGTATGTATATTTATATAAAGGTGAAGACCAAGTTCATTTTCCAAAAAAATTATATTATGGAATATTACATTTTGAAGTATAAACATACTGCAAACTTCGTTGGGTGCATATTGTTTGTGATGTTTTCAGGGCTGAGCCCTTCGTGGATGAATGAAGGAATGAAGCCATTTGAATCATTTCTGAAAAATAGCTAATGTAATTTAAAGATTAGAAAAGAGAGGGCAGGTCAGATGTGAGATCTTAAGGCAACAATTTTCTGAAATTTTTGTAAAAATGAACAAAATCGCAATTAGGATTGGATGGTAAGTGGAACAATGAATTACATACCAGGAAAAAAATTGTTAGCATTTGTAAGACAAATCTGACTTGCAAAACGTAAATGAAAATTGTTTGGGAATTGAATAAATTGGCCCTGAAAAACCATACTTTACAATGTTCTCTTAGAAATATGGATAACTTATTACAAAAGAAATTCAATGCCAGACTTTCCTTACAACCCACCAATAGGTGGCTCAAAATTCTTCTAAAAAGACAATCGGGATTTCATCCTCAAGTCCAAACATCAAAATATGAGGACCTGAAATCAAAAACTAAAGCCAACTCAAATGGCCTAATTCTTTGAGAGGAAATCAGAAACAAAGTATATGAGAAATACAGGTTTCAATTTTTTCCATACAGTTTGCACATAGACCTAATTTCTACCTTTTCTCTTTCATTTCAATCCACAGAAATTTATAAAGAACTATTTTATTTACAATAATGGATATATCTGAGGGAATTAGTGAATAAAGCAACTAAGGAGATTTGTGAATGACTAAAATGTCCCAGGCACATTTTCTGTGTGGATTTTGAATTTAATCCTTGCAATAATTGTTTGCAGTTTATAGGTGAGGAAACTATCCTTGCAATGGCCTGTCCGAGTTCATATAACCTAATGAATAGCAAAACTAAGATTCCAATTTAAGGTGATTCAACTCTGGACCTGCTCACTTATACCAAAAATTCAGTGAGGTCCAAGAATTTGATTTTGTTTTTACATCATTTTCTTAATGTAAGCCAACTTTCTAGACAGGGTATTGGCTATTTGACTTTGAATGGAGAGAAGGGAAATAAGTTGAAAATAAAATTTTTAGAGAGGTGTTCAATTGTAGACAAATGGATATAGTAGAAAAACATATGAATAATTTACATTTGTGGTTATTGTGGCTTCTGACATTTCAGGGTCAATTCTGGTAAAAAGTGTAAATTTAAGGCTAAATCAAGACTTCCTTTAAATCAAAAGTAGATTGGTTACATCTTTACCCTGGTCAACATGATTCCATAAAAGTTTATGAAAAATGAGACATTTATGTATCTTACTGCTAACAGATATTGAAGGAATACAAATGTAAAATACATTTGAAATATTTGCTTTTGGCGAGAAAAGGCCAAAACCTGAAGTTTGCAGACATCCACAGACATTTGAAACTGATGGAAATTAATGCATGAATTAGCTAAGGCAGACAGAAAGCTAATGGAAAAATAAAACAGAATTAAAGGCATAATACTTGTATTAGATTGGTGTTCTTTTTCAAGAAACATCATTCCTAAAATGATGTAGACCTGTAAGATATTTAAAATGCTGTGAATAGCACTCTTCTGGTGAAAAACATTTTACCTATATCACAGGTATCTACTAAGTGTCCCTTTGTGTCTGACCTGTGGTTTATCAGAGTCTCTGCAACTGTCTGGCCTCTCTCCACTTCTCCTCCTTGTCCTGGGAGGTCCCTGCCTCACTTCTGCTCATCTGGGCTTGTCGTCCTCCCCACAGCCTTCAGCATTTCCCCTCCTGTCTGTGCTCTCAATTCTAGTGCACACAGCAATGAGTTCCCTTCAATAGCTAATTTTTCACTAATTATTAATTCTGCCTGTCTCCTTAAATTGAATCCTTCCTGAGGGCTGGGATCATGTTATTTATTCGTTCTGTGTCTACCATAGCTTTCTTCCAGAGTTGAGAATAAGAAATCAGCTTCATCCATAATTTACTAAGAACTAAAGCCAGTGAGTGTAAGTTAGAAGTAGAAACAATTTGATTTAACATAAATAGAATTCTTGCTTGAGAGAGGAAAAATAAAACCTATTTTGACAGATAGTGAAGGTGTACAGGCAGAGCCTGAGTGATTGTTTAGAAGAGGGTTCTGAACTGCAATTGGCAATCAATGGAGTCTGCCAAGCTGGGGGTCCTAGGAGTCAGTTTTACTATTACCGCAGATATTCTAGAGGAAAGCAAAAAATGAAGGAGAAAGGGTGAAATCACTTCCATTTTACTAACTGGATGAAATGCAAATTCTCCCCCCCACCCCCCACAGCAATGTCCTAACTCACATTGTCTGGATAGTACCCATAGGAGTGGCTTACTGGTTGTTCGTGGCGAAGAGTATTTATCAACGGAAATGCCTTTATTTCATGTCTATTATCTCAGAGAGTGGAAATTATCCAACAAAACTTGCCACCATATTCAAATTCATTTTACTTCAATCTGTTTCTTCCTTCCCTGAAAATATTTAATTTATCAAGCCTTTCCTCCGGTAAATAATTCTTAATTCCAGCATTTAGAAAAACATTTTGTAGTCTTATTTGGGCTAGTGCCTGTATGACCCTGTGAGTTCCCACAGGAGGGAAGGAAGAGGGGCTGAGGAGACGTCTTTCTGTGATGGGGCAGCATGAAGTCTCCTGGCCCTTTTGCAGGCTCCAGATACCGCAGGCATGAGGTGGTTCCCTTCGTGGGAATGGAGTCAGGCACGAGAAGGAAAATCTTCATCCCACTGCATTAGGCACACAGATATGGCCACCTAAATTGTAGAAAAAGCACCCTATATTTTTTAAATGTGAAGTAAGTATAGCTCCATCAGAAATGAAATAATGGCTAGCAGCCTGTCCCCAGCCAGGTAGGTTACCAGCCACCACGCTCTCCTTTTGCCTCTGCAAACCTCCCTTCCTTGTGAAATGTGTCTGTGTAAGGTAAAAAAGACCTAAAACTAAGGTAAAGCTTCCCCATAAGTACTGGAAGGTATATTCATTCATTCATTCACTTTCCATAAAAATATTGCTTTAAGATAAAAAACTGTGCCTCAGGTCCTTGAAATATTGAAATATTTACCTGCCAGTGTGAGGATCTCAAAAAGTTTGTTTCTGACCTATTGCCAGTCACCACTATCCCCCTTTAAGAGTTTTCCAGGCCCTGGAAAATAGTAAAGTCTTCAGCCGTACCCCTAGAAAATGCATGTCTCTGGCCACACTACAGGGAGAAAAGGTGCTCTCCAATTTGAAAATTCTGTCATCCTTGAAAAGACAGATGAATGATTTCTCCTCTCTGAGGAGGTTTTACCCCCTAACCCTGTGACACGATTTTCTCTTTCCAGGGTGAGCTAGTTCAGAAGCATTTTCTAGTCACTTATATCTATCTGTAGTTAGCAAGCGTTCCTGTGGCTCAATAAATGGTAATTATAGATACCTTTATGCTGACTTTGGGAATGTAATCAATTGGCATCAATTCATGTCACCTTGCCTGAGAGGTTTGCAAAGGCTCTTGGCTTCTGAAGATCCTTGTCCACATTAAAATCCCAGGGCACATGGGCTGACATTGACACTAGCAATGTGGATTCCAGGAATGGTGTGGGAGGCCTGTGCTGCTCAGGTGTATGCCACGTCTGCTCTCCCTGTGGGGCCAGCGGGGTCCTTTTATCCCTGTTGGCCACGGTTTTCTTAGGCATAGCCTGATAATACCAAAGTGGCTTCTGGTTATGCAGCTGCGACTTTAGGCACATGAATCCTCTTCCTTGAGAAAGACATTGTTATAACTATAATCATTCAAATGTGGAAGAGGAAGTCCAAACATGGACAGTCAGGAGCCCTGAAAAGTACTTTAGCGATAATCTGATTAGCCCTTTACAGCCTCACTCTTGGCTAATGAAAAGAGCAAGAATCGAACAAACCATGGAATCAAAAATCACAGCTTTTAATTTTTCTTTTTCCTGTCTTCCTGCCTTTGTTTCTCCAAGTGTAATAAAGCAAAGAGCTAATACTTTATTAAACAGCTCAGATAAAGCCACGAATCATTAAAATGTGGTTTGTAAATTTCCATTTTCATGCTACGTTATTATTATTATTATTATTTTTTTTTTTTTTTGCAGGGACTGGGTTTGAACCCACCACCGCTGGCATATGGGGCCAGCGCCCTACTCATTTGAGCCACAGGCACCGCCACATTATAGGATTTTTTTTGGCAGTTATTAATTGCCTATTTATGAGCCATAAGTGGATGGGTTGTGTCTATAATCTGATGTCAGTTATTTTCTTTTTAGACATTTAAAAGCACATTATTGCTAACAAGATACACACATGCAAACACATACACACAGAGGGTGCCAAAAAATGCATACACATTTTAAGAAAATAAAAAAATGTAATTAAATATAATTAATTAAATTTAATTAATATTATAATTAAAATTATAATAATCATATTTGACTTCTGTTATTACAGGTGGGTGCTCAAATGTGACTTTTCATCTTTGGTTATCAGTAGATATTCAGTATTACAATTTGAATACAGTTTCTCCTTTCTTAAAATGTGGATACATTTTGGCACCTTCTATATATATAAAATATGTGTTTCTATGTATGTATGTACATGTGTATGTCTACACAGATACATTAGCTTTGTGGAGCTGTAATGTTTAATGCAGCAGCCATTAGCCACATGTGACTATTAAGTACTTGAAATAAGCAAGGTTGATCTAGCTGAGATGCTAGAGATATATACTACATACCAAATTTCAAAGTTTTAGTAGGAAAAAAATAATATAAATATGGCATTAACAGTTTTTATATTGATTACATTTCAAACTGATTGTATTTTGAATGCATTAGGTTAAATATTTTACTAAAAATTTTCCACTTTTGTCCACTTTTAATGACTACTGCAAAATGCATACTTGGATATGTGGCTCACCCTGTGTTTCTACTGGACAATACTGTTCTAGAGAGCTTGCCATGCGGCCAAGCAGCAAAGAAAGCATTGGGAAACATCTAGTTCAAAGGGTTGCAGGATGTCTACCTATCCACAAACTCCAAGAGGCTCAAGATTGCTCAAGGACCCCTGGATCCAGGCCTCACCTAACTTTATCCATGTGACTGGTTCTCACGGCAGGAGTCCTCTAATCTGCACTGATCAACTCTCCATGAGGACCCTTTCTCCCATTTCCACAATTTATGGCCAGAGTGAGTATTTGGTTTTCTTCCTGCTCAACACGATGCCATTTCCAGGAATGTATTGGAAAGTGGAATTGCTTGTGTCTTGTGATGACTGCCAAGCTTTTACTTGAAAATTTAAAACAGCCACATAAATCCTGGTCTGTTATTGTCCTAAGACGAATATACCATTTTTATTTGAAATATATGATGTGAAAAATTCTGTTGAAAGACAAACTGCTAAACGCTAAGAGGACATCTCTATGAACACGATTGTGCCAACTTTTCTACTGTCAGTTGTTGGAATAAGCAGGCTGGAGAGAAAGAAAAGAACCAAAGCAGTCCTTCTCAAACCAGAAACCTCTGAATGTTCCCTCCTCTCACATCTGACATTCTACTAATCAACAAAAAGTTGCCTTTTTTACTAAAGTAAAATACATGCTCCCTACACTTACCTCCACTGCCAAGATTCCTGTGTAAGCTGCCAGGCTTGCTCACCTACACCCTGCAATAGTCTTCTCTCCAACTTTACTATGTCCTCCTTCAATACATTCCCAAATTAAAACCCTCCAGAACGCTACCCTTTAACTTAAAGCAAAGCCCGGACCTCAGCTGGTGAGACTGTACATACAGATCCTTGCTTATCTCTCTGACCTTCTCATGTCACTGCCCCTTCTTCACTGAGCATAAGCCAGCCTGGCATGTCTTTTACTCCCAGAATATACCAAGCTCACTCCTGCTTGCAGCCTTTGTCCTTGCTGGTCGCCCTGCCCACCCTCTTTCCCCAGGTGCTCACAGGACACACGCCTTCACATCATTTAGGTCCCAGTTTAAATGTTGCCTCCAAGAAAAGCCTTACATGACCACTCATCTATAGCAGTCTTCAGGGAACCTCCTTATCATTACTGTGTGTTTTCTTTTCTCCTTCAAATTCTTAGAGATAGAATTCTTATTCTATTGCCCAGGCTGGAGTGCAGTGGTGTGATCATAGTTCACTGAACCCTTGAACTACTGAACTCAAGCAATCCTCCTGCCTCAGCCTCCCAAATTGTTGGGATTATGGGTATGAGCCACCGTGTCAGCTCACTCTGTTCCTAGTAGTGCATAGCTCTATGTGATTTGATCTCTGTTCGTTTGTTTGTTGCTTCCATTTATTCACCATCACCCTTGCAAACATTCCAGCCCACTTGAAGGAAATCCCCCAAATGCTTTACCTCTGTTATTCTCTAGAATATTTTCAGAAATAATATAGTACCTGGATATATGTGTATAATACACCCGTGTGATTACTTGAAAATACAAGTGGTAATTATATTGAGACAGAGTTTCCACTTGCTTCCACATCCACGAGTTTCTCTGAGTGATTTGAAGTCACTTGTGCTTCAATATCTTTCATCGATTTGTCACAAACTGATGCATTACCCCACCCCCACCCCCAGGAGACTTCATGCCAGAATATAATGGGTGGAGATTTTGTGCATTGCCAAACGTCTAACTTAAAGATGGGTGATGAGCAGCTTACAGCGGGATGAAGACTTTGGCTCTTTCCTGATGTTCATTCTCCATCACACACACTCAGAATCTTTGTCTCCACCGGGTCCCTGGCTCTTTCCCCCTGAGACTTATGGTCTCTATAAGTGTGAGTCAAGACCACTCCGTGGTTAGGCTCTAATATTTTAGTTTCAGTCTGAGTGGTTGTGAGGAGTGCAAACCTCCAACCTTTTGGGGTTGTCCTACTGATTTAACTGACAGTCCTAACTCTGGCTGCCATGTAAATGACAAATTGTCAAATGCATACCAAACCCCCAACGTCCAAGTGACTAAGCAATGAATTCAGCTTTATTCCTGCCTCTCTTCTGCTCCTGCATGGTTTCTAGTAAGTTCTGAATCCTCCTTTTACCCACTCTACACTAAAGGCAGAAAAAAAATTGAAATTAAGTAGGCAGGCGTGTCTTTGATTACAGGAGTGCCTCATTGGACATGAATTATTTGAAAGTGCATATATTAAACCATGTTTATTCGTCTACCCAATTAACAGTAAATGCATTTCATCTTTTTAAAAAGATTTCTTCAGCATATTTTAAAGAATTTCCTTAAATTCCTCAGTGATAAATTGTTTTGCAGGGCAGGGAATTTTGAACTTTGAATAGCTGTGTCTGTTTTTATATTCAGTGACTGCAAATTTAGGCATGTAACGCTAGTGTCAGCTGTTATGGGCACTTGGGGACAGAGAACAGGAAATAAACAGGTTGACAAAGCTGCACAATTCAACCAGTTCTATTTTGCAGAGTCTTATTTGAACTTAGTTATATATATATATATATATATGTATATATATATATATGTATATAAAATAGTATTTTAATTCTACTTTTACTTTAGAATTGCTGTTTTACTATTTGTGAAAGCATCTTTATTCTATTTCTGCAGAATCATTTTATCCCCAACTAGGTAACTCTTCTTTCAAATATGTCCTGCTTGTAACATTTAGTGAATTCATAAAGCAGACTCTTGATCTACAGTGAGGGTATCTGCTCATAAAATCTACAAGTTAAGAAGTCTCACACATGCTAAAGAAGCTTTTTTTTTTTTTTTAGATTACTCAAAAGATAGCAAAGAGAGGAAGCATGTAGTTTTATTCTGATTCCTAGATGGAGGCAGTGAATCAGATTTCTAAGAAGAGAAACAAGATTTTTAGCTTCAGAATGTAACCCAATTTTAGCAACATCATTTTTCTTAAAATGTCGGGAATATAAAAAAGTATCTTGTTCTAGGCAACATGTTGATTAGACCCAAAGAAAACTTCTAGTTTATTTATAGACCTTGAAATGTTTGGTACACCTGAGGAATACAACTACCTCTCAATTAAAAAAAAAAAAAAAAAAAAAAAGTCCATAAAAATAAAGATTTAACTGAGGGAAAAGAGATATCCTCTCAAACATCCTCTAAATGTCTAGTAAGGCGTTTTTGTTTTGTTTAGGTTTTAATGGTCATCAACAGCAGATGGCTTCCAGGTTGGGAACAGATTCATGGAAAAAAACAAAAACAGGCTAGCAAATAAACAATAACAACAACAACAAAACCTGTGTATACTATATAAGCTCATTGTAATTATTTTGTAGTTTGGCTTAATACTGAAAAAGAAACTGAAGGATTCTTTTAAAGGTCCTCTTTGGCTTCAGTCCCATCTGATATTTCAGCCAGTTTATTCTGTCCCCAGGTGAAGAACCCCTCAGCTACTTTAGGTAGAAATGAAGCCAACTCACTCAGTCCCCACAAACTCCCCCAAATATGCATCGGAGCAAGGAAAATAGTGACAGGGACCAAGTCCCAGAGATATTCCCTAGGGACTCTACCCAATCTGTGGCACAATATGTGGTCTGACCCAGCTGGGCCCTGGGCAGGCCTTGGCCACCAGCCCTTCTGGCTGGACTGTCCCCAAGGTAGGGCTTACCCTCATATAAAATTGCCAACCAGGGCTCACTGAGTATAGGACTAATTTAGCCTCCTGTACACTTGATGAATGAAGAATTTCCTCTGGGGACTAAATTATAGGGCTTGTTGGAGTTGCTCTTTCGTGATCTGTTATTTGGAGGTAATTTTCCAAAAGGGCTGGAACACATGGCCATGAGCTAGAATAGGATTCACGGTGAACAGCTGCCACGTGCTGGCCAGCACCTCCCCCTGGGCTCCTTCCTCTTCCCCAGCCTCCCCCGCCTCTACCCTGCTTCCCAGAGAGGAGACACAGCCAGCGGAGCTGGACTTCCATTAGATTTTCACTTTCCTTCTTAATTAAACCACAAGAATGGAATCTTCCCACCTTTTCCTGCACCCAGGTTTCCAGAAGTGTAACATCTTGTCATAACATGCTTAGAAACAGATGAGCAGACCTTCCCCTCATGCTCCAATGTGGCTGATTATAACCTTCTGTCAAATTCCACCTACCCCGCCCACCCCACCACAGTTGGCTAGAAGATAAGCTTCTGATCTTCCCTTGGCTTTTTGAACTGTTGGAAACTGTGTAAACACAAGCTGCAGGTTAGATTCTATTTGACCCAGCGTCTGCTGAGTGCAAAGAGATTACATTTTAAGACTCCCTTGTCTAATTAAGCAACAGCAGAGACCTATTGCATGGTGGTTGTTGATGAGGGCAAATAGCAAGGGATTTTAGGCTGACCTGTTGCAGCTGGTCATTTGCTGATAAATGGGGAAGAGCTAGTTTTAATTGAGCTGACTTCCCTATGGAGGTTTTCTTTCATAACACTCGAATTTTGTCCTTTCCTTGAATTTCTCATGTGAGTTTCAGTAACTTCAGGACCTTTTCACTACCAAGAGCAACAGGGATATTTGTCTGATGTTGGCAACTGTTCTTTTCATGGTCTTTGCACAGCAGTGCTCCTTTGAATGATTCTGGGTCTGTTGGGCTGTACTTAAAGGTCTGTTTGACCACTGACTTCTTCCAAATTCTGGAAGATAAGGGCCACTCTGAACATTGGCATTGGATGGAGTCTGGTGGTCATGGGGTGGAGAGGAAATCCCAAGCCATAGATCCCAGGACCTGGACCAAGTGATGTTATCATAACCCATCACTGAGCACATATTTCCACCATACACACTGTTTTAGGATCATTTCATCATCAGTCCTTACTATGCCCCTTGAACAAGCTTTATTATCCCCATTTTGCCACTAGCATTCCTAAAACTTACTGAGCTCAGCAGCCTTCACAAGGGCTTGCAGCTACGGAATGAAAAATCTGTCTGGAGGCTCCTGATGGGGAGTGGGGAAGTGTCAAAATGTGATGAATGTAGATTTCTCCCATGAATAAGCAACAAAAGTGAAGAACTTTGGAACCATCCACATTGGAAGAGTTATCCAAAAAGTGCCCTCCCATCCATTCCCAGGCCCCTGAATGTATTATCCCTAAACTTCAGCAGTGGGGATCTGTTGTTGCTGCCACCCCAGCAGGCACTTATTTCCTAGAGCTGTGGAAAATGTGTGTAGAATTTCTCCTTCCACCACAATTCAGATCATGTGTTCTGAGTCTTTAGATGCCTGGCCATGGTGAATAGTTTAGAGCCAATCAGAATCAATGAAGTAAGACACGTGTTTCTGTGTAAAGTTCTACCCTAAACCTAGTAGGTCTTTCCCCCACAGCCCTTAGTTGGGAATCACAGGCCAGAGACACATAGCCAGCTGGACGTATCTGAGAGAAAGAAACCAGGCACTGGTGACGTTGTTGGAACCCTGATCAAGTTTGTGCCGTCTCCCTCAGCACTGCAAACAATATGATCTGAGAATAATTTTGTTTTGAATAATCCTTTTTTTCAAACAAAAGCTTAAATATTTAGGTATTATTAAGATGCACACACCCATCCAGAGATGAGAGTATAACAACGTCTCTGTGTCCCCAAACCCATTCCTTCTCCATGGAGTCACAAAGCTTTCTGACTTAGAGGACTCTGGAAAGGAGAGGCCACACATTTTTATCAGGGCGTTTTTTCTTCCCCTTTGTGAAAATAGATGACAAATGACAATTCTGAAATCACATCTCTTACAAAATCCTTCAATAAGTCCTGCAATTCATTTTTTTTTTTAGCATTCTTATAAAAAATTGCAACTATGTCTGTTAATTACTCCCCAAGGAAAGTATACAAACTCTTTAATGAAAATATTTTCTGGTGCGTTGGCACTTTAGTGTTAGATAATTCTCTAAAGTCTCCCACATACCTTTCTCTGGCTCCATTTTCAGCCAATCCTCTATCTTTAGCTTTCGATGTAAAACAATTTTCTTCATCCCTTAAAAACTGCAGCAAGCTCACAATAACCATGAATTCTTGAAAGAGTTTACAAGGAGACCTAGTTTCTAATATGGCAGATGTGAATTTTTTGTCTCTTTGAAAATTTTTGCCAGTTTTTTTGTCATCCTTCAATTACAGTTTCAAAAATTAGATATGGCACAAACATAAAGGCCACATCAACTCTGGATATAAATGGAAGTCCACACCCCATTCTTTTTCTTTTTTCTTTTCTTTTTCTTGTTCTCTCATTTTTTTTTTTTTTTTTGAGACAGTCTCACTGTGTTGCCCTTGGTAGAGTGCCGTGGCTTCATAGCTATAACTCATAGCAAACTCAAACTCTTGGGCTCAAGTGAATCTCTCGTGTCAGCCTCCCAAGTAGCTGGGACTATAGGTGCCCGCCATAACACCTGGCTATTTTTAGCGATATGTTCTTATTCTTGCTCAGGCTGGTCTCAAATTCCTGAGATCAAGCAATCTGCCCATCTCAGCTTCCCAATGTGCTAGAATTACAGCCACCACACCCAGCAACTCATCATTCAGTCCATAATCTTTTTCAGGATAAAAGTGAAATGTGCTGAAATTGCTTGCTCTCTTATTTTTCAACCCCAAAACCATTGTGTGTCTGTTCATCTGTGATATTAAATAATATAATAGATATTCAAACCCAACAAAAATATGTGCTATTTGTGCAGCATTTCAGAATTTACTACGGACTGTCCTATAATTTATGTCATATAACCTCATGTCAAATCTACAAAGTTGATATTATTATTATCTCCATTTCAGAGATTAGTATTAGAGAGTTTAGGGAGTAAGAGATTTAGTCACATTTCCCCAACCTCTTCAATGGCAAGACTGTATTTTCCACTCAAGTATTCTGATCTGAGTTCAGATATTTTATGGTTCCACGTAGCTTATATGGCACCTGAACATCTTTGGAGATGAGGAGTTGAAGTTAGAATAGCTGCTTCTTGCTTCTCTTCTCTATGTTAAAGTGAGCTTATTCTCTAAACATCTGAGAACAGCTTGTAAAATTTTCTGTTTACAGTGATTCTTTCTGGGAACCACAGACATTTTGATTTTCCTGACCATTCATTTTCCATCAGGCCCAAATGTTTAAAAGACATTATTTTTATGTGCCAATGATTGCAGTATTTGCATGTGCAAATCATGTAATTACTTAACTACCCCAATTGTGCATGCAACTAAGGTAATTATGAACTTAGAAAATTGCTTTAAAAATCTGATCCTGGAAAAATTCTGATGGCAGAAAATGAGTGTTGGACTAGAAATTTCTTGTGAGGCTGATTTTCTTGTCGTTGTTTTGTGGATGTCTAAGTTAAGTGGACTAAGCTGCTTTCTTTGCCTCAGTTTTGACATCTGAAGGATGACAATATTTTCACTACTAACTTTCAATGGGGCATGAGGAGTAAATTGAGACAGTACATATAGGTGGTTTGGAAGAAATGTCAACATGTTAAAAGAAACATGAATTTTAAGTGGATTCATTAACCCCCACTTTCAAAGCAAATAGAGATTAATATTTTTATATGCATTTTTTGTTCATCTACCCAGAGCTATATCTCATATTGTGATAAAATGGAATAGGGAATTAATAAAATATTATTGTTATTTACCTTGAGGATGCATAATGATTTCTGATCTGACTCTTCTAACAATCTTACGTGGCACATGGAGAAGAGAACATTAACAACGGTCACTCATATGGAAATTGAAGCTCACTACATTTTAAAGAATTATGCCAATTACATGAGCTTCCAAGAGGCAGAGACTTTAGCACCAGTGTATATAACTCCAATTATCTTTGTCAATAACTTGGGAATTCCTAACAAAGAGACTTTATTACATTGACCTTAGCAGTTATAGATATGAGTCATCCACTAAATGTTCTCAAAATTGTATCTGCTTCTCAGTAATTGGGAAATTTAGCAACTTGTCACAGTGTAATGTGCAGACTACTATCATGCTACATATAAGAAAAAGTCTCGCTAAGGAAATTAATGATATACTGAAGAAGTATATCTTCTTCAGGTTCTCTTAAGAGGCTCCTAAAATGTAACTAAGAGAGCAAGTCAGTGGGTTTTGATTCTATTAGTCCCTTTTTTGAAACTGATAAAAACAGAAATTTTGATTCACAGCTAACTGTGAGCAGTTAGCTCAGGTTCCTATTCCACCAAGAAGAAGCTCCCATTACTCTCCAACTTTTCTGTAATTTTCCTAACATTTCCTCCCAATTGTTTACTATAATGAAATCATTATTGTAATTGTTACAGTATTATTTGATAAGTGCATGCATACGTTGAATACAATAGTATTCCCATTTGGTGCCTACGTCTTTGAACTACTGTGGAAGTTTTAAAGAGGTTGAAAGGTGAAGGGGGTTAAAGCCGTTATTAAATGATGTTTTGATGGTGATTCAATAATGTGTGGCAAGAATGAAACATCAGTCATGGAGTTTGACTCCACATTCTGTTCTGTAACTGTGGGGTGTTACCGTCTCCGTTTGTCAGTACAGATATTAGTACAGACAGAAAAGGACCAGGGATACCTTGGACATTCAATAAGGGTGTTTCAAAGAATATGGGCCACTAAGTCATTTATACCCAATGACTTGGCAGGAAGTAGAATCATTACCTCTTTTTAGAGTCATAATATGTCTGAAATTGTGTTTATTCTGGTAAAATAAACAGTCATTAGCATGATTCACACTTTTTCCAGTTGTGGCAAAGGACAGATAAATGACCTACCATTATCTTTCTGTACCTTTTACCTCATTTTTTTAGAAATCCACTGTGTAACTCAGTAGCCACCACTTTTAAGCATTTACCACATTCCTGTCTTCTTGCTAAACACAAACCTATGTCTTATCTAAGTTACTCTCCAAAATAGCTTGTGAGTTAGGCATTATTCTTCTCCTAAGTTTACAGATAAGGAGGCTTAAAGAGCTAAGCAACTTGCCCAACCTAACAGTGATTGCCTTTTCTTCCATAAGTACTCCTGTGAGTTACCTCTAAACCCTGAAAATTTCTTCATTGATAACTCCAAGATGGACATGCCATTGGCAAACATACATAAACAGGTCTACTTTAATCTTTGTTTGTGACTGTCAGATGAGGACATGAAGCCACATATTGTCCTCTTACTTTTTTTTTTTTTTTTTTTTTGAGTCAGAGTCTCACTATGTCATTCTCAGTAGAGTGCCACAGCGTCACAGCTCACAGCAACTTCAAACTCTTGGGCTCAGTGATTCTCTTGCCTCAGCCTCCCAAGTAGCTGGGACTACAGGTGCCCACCACAATGCCTGTCTATTTTTGGTTGCAGTTGTCATTGTTGTTTAGCAGGCCCAGGCTGGGCTTAAACCCGCCAGCCTCGGTGTATGAGGCTGGTGCCCTACTCACCGAGCTAGGACAGGTGCTTCCCTTTTCTCTTGTTGAAATATCATATTCATGCTCCTAGTTTTTCCATAGAATCATATAAAATTAGTATTAATAGTAATTAATAACATTTCATCATCACTCAATGAGGTACCATTTTGAGTGCACAATTATGATAGATGGAGAATGCTTTGATAAAAGGTAAATTTGAACTTTTTAGAAGACAAGCATTATTGACCACTGAGTAAAATGATATCAAGAGGCTGTGAAGTGGGCAATATCCCTACTGAATAAATTTTGTCTTAACTGAAGGGATGCCAAGTTCTTTGTCCTCCACTCATAGGTAGAGACTCTAACTCAGATCAGTGTAACAGATGCTTATAGTCACCTATTAAAGGGCAGCTATGTGCTGGGGAGGGGGTAGGGATTTACAGATGTTAGAATAATTCAATAGGAGAGGCACAAAAACAAGGGTAGGGGAATTTCAGAGGAAGAGCTGAAAAAAGGCTCTCTGGCCAAATTCATCAGTGAGGGCCAGGTAAAAGAAACTCAGTCTAGATCAGTTCTAAACCTAAGTTTTTCTAATTGGGGTTTTTTCCACTTAATTCCTATCTAACAGCTTGTTGATGAAAACTAAGAGGTAAAGGTTCTTACCCAGCTCCCTCTGGGTTCCATTGTGGGAGTTGGTTCATGTGCTCCCCAGGGCCTGTTGCTGTAGCAAATGGGTCTTGATTGGCTTTAACATGGCTGGTGTCCTGTCAAGCTCATGATTTACCAAAATAATTCATCTGGGCAATGGCAGTCACTAGCAGCAGGTGGTTGTTGACTGCTTGAAAGGTAACTAGCTTGAGTTAAAATGTGCTATTGATGTAAACTATAAATGGACTTAACACAGGAATAATGTATAATTTCTCTTTACTGTTTTGTGCTAATTACATGGTGAAATGGTAATAAGTTGGCTGTATTGGTTTAAATAAAATATGCTCAAAATCAACTTTTTCTGTTTCTTGTTACTTTTTAATGTGATTGCTACTATATTTAAAATGACAAAAATGGCTCCCATTATATTCCTGCCAGGGAGAGCTGATCTAGGGACTGCTGCTTGCATTGATCTAGTCCTTTTCTAAGATATTTGTTTAGGAGAGAGAATTTAAATTTATACCAATATAGGAACCATAGAAAACACCTTTGGGCCCTGTATCCCAAAAAAAATGGTTAGAGGCAGTTAAATCAGGTCGAGGTCCAATATCACTGGCTCATTAACCAAGAATCTAACTATTATTCTTCACTGCCCTCCATAGCACCAATGACGGGTAAGATTCCCAAAGCGGGGACAACCTAAGACA
>CAUYPK010061261.1:0-10452 GCA_963574355.1 Loris lydekkerianus
AGCTTTCACATGAAGGCTATAACCCAACTATACCACAAGACTATGAGGAAAGGACCAAGGAAGGGGAAGGGAGGGGGGAGGTTTGGGTGGAGGGAGGGTAATGGGTCGGGCCACATCTATGGTGCATATTTTTATCTATAATTAAAAAATAATAATAATAATTAAAAAAAAAAAAAAAAAAAGCGCATGGGCAGCACAGCTCCTGCTAGTGGAATGACCCTCTAAGTGGAAGACGGAAGGAGCAGGCAGAACGCACCCTGCTGGGGCAGCTGGCTTCCCGTCTTACTAGTGCAAGTTTTGAGCTGTTTTTCAAGTCTTTTTTTTTCAGGGAAAATTAAACAGAGTCACCTTTGTGCCCTGCACTGTTCCTGAATGTAGAAATATTGATTACAGTAACTCAGAGACTCTGCAACGTACACGTCATCTGAATGCACTGTAGTGGAAGGAGACAAACTGTTTTGCAGACAGGCAGTAATAAACTAAATAAACCAATGCTGTTTTGCTTCCTTTTTCTTTTTGAAACTAAATGCAACTATTAACTCACATAGGATACCCTGGACTGTGTACTATCACTTTTATGTATCTAAAAAAACTGAAGGGATCAAATCATACCTGTTTTGGCAAGAGGGTGAGGCTTTCTGCACAGCTGTCTGGGAAATCCCAAGGTGCAAATATCACCCTGGCTGACATGGTGTCTTATAAAATGGTTATGGAGACAACTCTCTGACTGCTGGCAATATTCACAGTCTACCCCAAGTAAAAAATGTGAAATCAGGGAAAGAAAGCACCAGAGATTTTTTTTTGCTGTGGTTTTAGAACCACTGGCAGTTTGAAACACGTACTTGACTGTCACCTTTACTTTTTTCCCTTCCAAAATATATTCTTGTTGGGGGTCTGCTGTGACATGTGCAATATTGCCTTAATCTCTACATCACCACTTCTAGCATGAAAACTTAGCTCTTCAAAGAGAAATAACTACATTGTTATTGGAAACAAAATTACATTAGCTCAGAAAACTGAGCCCCAGGAGCCTGGCCTGATCTATCAACTTTAAACAAAAATCAGATATTGGTCATTCTGATGTGGAATAAGATTGTTTGGGTAGATAAAGATGATTTCAAAACAGGTAAGGGAAAATTGTGCTACATGTTAATATTCTCCTGTAGTATAAGTTCTACTAAGAAAAGTTTACAATGGCCCAGCTTTGTGCATTTTAACAAAATATTTGAAATATTCTGAAGTGATGAAATGCAACCATCAAAGTGTCATAGACTAGATTGAAAGGCACATGTTGACTGCTTGAGCATCCAAACACAACCAAGAGAGTTGGCTGGTATATTCCTCTTTGTGTTCTCATGGCTCCATTAATGCCTGATCTGTAACACGTTCTTATTAACTCTATTTAATAATAGATTCCTATGACATCTTTACTCGGTGATTGAAAATATTGAGCTTCGCATGATTCCATCTTTGTGTATGTGATTCATCCCTTTGGGAGCCACTTACCTGATTTTCCAGTTTCCATAGGGCAAAATTCCAACTGCTCATCCACAAACACTTCCATAAATTCATTCTCCATTGTGACTCCCTCACAGGGGTAACCAACCTGCAGCCCCACAGGCCCCACAGGCTGATTTTAGTAGAACTTTTTTTTTGCTTATCTGTGGTGTTGAATATCATGAAAAGTATGCATGAACCATTTTTTGGCTCATCAGCTTTTGTTAGTGTTGTGTATTTACTGTGACTGTGTGGTCCAAGAAAATTCGTATTCTTCCAGGGTCTGGCAGAGAAAATAAAAAAGACTGGGCACCCCTATCCGCATTTCATGGTTGACATTTGTTTTTGTATTTGCGGCCCCTACTATACAGGGAGGACCTAGAGAATATGGAACGTCACTGGGCATTGTTTTTCGAGGGCTCTGTTCTGTGGCATGTGCCATATTGACAGGACGTAGTGTCTCTCCATTAGCTCCAGGATGGCTAGATTCCTTGAAGGCTCCGTATTTGACTACAAATCATACAACGGGCTGGGTAATCAACTGAGGTTCTAGCTCTTTGCAATGATGTGTGACATGGCAAAAAATGGAATTTTTTTTTTTTCAGGTATGAAAGAAAAGGAAGTTTTTATTACCCATGGCCTGCTTCCCTCAGGCAGAATGGGACAACTACTCATGACCTCGCTTTTGGTAACTGGGCTTTTACTAACAGAATGAAATATCATCACATTTAGTCATCCAACAATACATCTCTGGAATGACTGCCTTTTATCTTGGGTCCTCTGTGGTGTGAAACAGTTTTCTCTAAAACTTCTTATTCCTCCAACACATCAAAATCAATTGTTTTAAAGGTAAGAAAAGATATTGAAAAAGTCCTCCATATTCCAATAGCAAATCTGTGACACATGACATAACTTATTAATATAACACATTAACACTTCCTAATATATTCACGCTTGCAAGTAGGATGCTTAATCATATCAATTCCTGTTTATAATGAAACTACAGAAAGAACTACAGTCACACACAATGAGCTCATGCAATGCTATCAATATAATAATTTCGATTATGATAGTAATTATTATTTCTTGAGCTCTGGACATGCTAATGAAGATTAAAGTGTGATATTGTACAGAAATAGAACAAGTTTAGCTAATACTCTCATCTCCTCATTCTCTAATAGTGAAACTCCTAGAATTAAGGCCTACTCTGGTGATTTACTGAGGAAAAATAGTGAGTTTGTGTCAGAGACAGTGGTCATGGTGGCAAATGAGAATTATCCTTGTCGCTACCACCCCGTCTACTCCTTGTAATTTTGTTATCAAGGCCAGATCCAGATTTTACAGGACATTAAGTTAGTGCAATTTTGAGATTCTTCTGTAAAGATCTCTTACTCTGTTAAGGCTATGACACCAGAGTGCTACAGACTGGGCAGCTTAAACGACAGAAATTTATGTTTTTGCAGTTGTAGAGGCTCCAAGTCCAAGGTCAAGGTGTTGGTTGGGTTAGGGACCGGTGAGGCCTGTCTTCCTGGCTTGCTCATGGCCACCTTCTCTTTGTGTCCCCATGGCCTTTCCTCTGTGCATTTGCAGAGAGAAAGAGAGGAAGGTCTTTGGCGTCTCAATCAGGGGGTCACATAAGATCTCATTGTCTCGTAATCACTTTGCTAAAGGATTAGTCTCCAATGGTCACATTAGGGGGTAGGTCTCAAACAGGTAAATTTTAGGGGAGGGTGTGTGGACATCTCAGGTTGTGACAAATACAAATTCGTGAGCACACAAGTAGAAATGTACATGAATCTTTATTTCAAATGAGAAAATATGTCATAACAAATCACTGGGGCTTGAAGTTTCAATGCCTTTCTTCTGAAATCTCTTTAGTCTGTTTACCAGGAAAGCTTGTTTATACATCTTGCCTGAGTCCCACCTGCCCTGTCCTCTTCTGCTGAAGGAACTGGTCCTCTGGTAGGTTTTTATCAGAGCCAGCAGCAGCCAGACCGGCTGGTGCAAATGGGGGCCTTGAAGCTTAAACGGCTAGCTTCTTGGTAAATCCACTTTGCCTGTTGGAGGTAAATTAGGCTCTGATTTCAGTTTAGGGGTAAAGAGAGCAAGGAAAGAACACAGAAGCAGAAAGGAATTAGGGAAAGTGGGATTGGTGGTTTTTATTTGCTTCTTAGCTAGTTCTATTTTCTCCAGCCCTTTTACTCTCATCACTTAAGTTCTTACTCTGACCCTGCAGTGAATCAGAAAAAGACCCACAACTGCTATTTTCATATTCTCACTAATGAAGGAGTTGGGGGTGTTAAGTTAGTTGGTACAGAAGCAGTGCTTTACTCTAAGTTTTATATGTGACCTGTATTTATTTGTGAACTGTATTTATTTCACATTCAGTGCTGGGACTCTTCAAAGCAGACAGAAAGATTTTTCTCTGATGCCAGACAGTGTGCTCACTAGGCTCCGGAAAACCAGGTCACTTTACAACTGGCTTCCTGGCAGGTTTTTATTAGAGGCACAATAATGAACGAGTCCACCATGCTGGGTAATTCACATATTTTCATTTCTCCTATAATTATTTTATGCTATTTCTGTATTTCTCACCTAAATTATGTCTGAAAATGCTAGTAAAAATTTTGTCTAAAATTTTTTTGGGGTGGCGCCAGTGGCTCAGTGGGTAGGGTGCTGGCCCCATATACCAAGGGTGGCAGGTTCAAACCTGGCCCTGGTCAAACTGCAACAGCAACAAAAAAATAGCTGGGCATTGTGGCGGGCGCCTGTAGTCCCAGCTACTCAGGAGGCTGAGGCAAGAGAATCGTCTGAACCCAGGAGCTGGAGATTGTTGTGAGCTATGTGATGCCACAGCACTCTACCAAGGGTGATAGAGTGAGACTCTGTCTCCACAAAATACAAAAAAAATTAAATTTTTGTTTACTTAAAAAAATTTTTTTTTTTACTGAGATTATCAGTTATTTGACCAAAATTATCCAGCTGTCGAGTGGTTTTGCTGTCCAGTCTTAATCTATTTGTTTTCATTGGATGTAAGTTTGATGTGAGAGGTAGACATCCCATTCCAGCTGGATTATGCAAAATGGAGAGAGTGCATGGCTTCTGGAGTCCAAGTCGGAATTGGAGATAGTGAGGCATTTGGCTACCCCCAAGGGAAAGGGTGGAGCTCAGGACGGGAACACAAATATTGTCAAAACCCAGGAGAATGTCTTTGTTTCTGTTTGTACTGATCTCTCTATATATATCTTGGAAAAAAAATTTTAAGGACTCAAATATTAGATCTTAGCACTTCAGCTTAGAGAGAGATAGACAATGCCTTGATGATTTCTATGTTTCAAAAAGCAAACTCCTAATAAAGGATATAGTCCAATTTGAATTCTTGTGCCTGTGTGTGGACCAATTGATTGTGATACTAGGGGTTGGGGTACTAAGATTATCCCATCTTTTTTTTTTTCCCCCCTTTTCAGTTTTTTTAGCCAGGGCTGGGTTTGAACCCACCACCTCCGGTATATGGGGCCAGCACCCTACTTTTTTGAGCCACAGGTGCCACCCAGATTATCCCATCTTTTATGGTGTGTCAAATCTTGATGAAAAAACTGTGCTTAGGGTGGCAGTTTCATGCCAGAATATGAAAAAAATGAGGCTGGGTGTCCATGGCAGTATCATGAAAAGAAGAAGATAAATCATGAAAATAATAGTGAGGATGTTAGACAGATGATCATATAAATGTCTACCACATTTTCTCATTGATATATTATAACAATATTTCATTTTTCCTTTTCAGCTTGAACTAACATTCCTAGCACTTTTTTGCTATATTACTTCAGATAAATGCATTTTAGATTTAAATTTTATTTTCAGTCAAGTTGATCAAGATTTTCATAAAAAGATATCTGCAAAGGCATAAGAAATGCTCTTGGCCGGTAAAAAGTAATTAAAGTTACAATTATTAAAATGGTAACAGTGCAACTTTCAAGTTATCTAATCTTCCACCTTAGCTATATTCTTTTCAGGTTCGTATTTTTTCCCATTTTCTGATTGGCATTATGAATAAAAGGGAATGTGATATAAATGCCTTACTTTCCATTATTAAAAGAAGAGTTTCTATATGATTAATTATTATTATTACCTCTCTTGAGTACCAAAGAGAAAAATGGAAATCTACTTTAGGATCTTATATGGTTTTAAATCAGTTTAATTTTGGTGTTGTGTAGAATACTCTTACAAAGCATATTGATAATATCCAGGTAAATTAAGACATATCAGCGTTGCCTTTATCTGCTAAAATGCACACATTTCTCATCAACTTAGACATTTATTTCTAACATATATTAAGCCTAAACATGCATAACTAATTAAGCCAATTTGGGGATTACTTTTAATTTGCATAATATATTCCAGAACTTCATGGAAAGAAATGATAGATCACTTGAAAACCTGAATAGCTTAACTTCTTAAAGAAAGTGTATGTTGTCACTTGGTGGATGAAAATTCATCCATAATTTGCCATTTTCTTTTTTCTTTCTTTCCTTTTCTTAGAGAATGGTTTAAAAAACTATCTTGGCTGAATTGAGGCATGGGGAAATGACATTTAACATCAGTTCTGTCAGGAAAACTGAAACTCTGAAAAAGAAAGTTTTGTATAATGCCTTAAGATTTTTCCTGCCCTAGAGTAAAGTAAAATATTTCCTGTTCTAGCTCTTTAAAAAGGAAAAGCTCCTTTTTTTTTTTTTTTTTTTTTTTTTTCTGAAAGAGATAATCACTTGCTAGATAAGGAAACATTTTTTAAGATTTATTCCTGATATGCAACTTAAGAAAAGTAGCAGATGTTTAGCTGGGGAAAAGAAATTATTTTAGCTAAGAAACGTAATCCTGCTAGCAGATAGCAGCTTGTAGATTTTTTAGAAAATGTGTGCCAGGGAGATGTAAATTAGGAACTGTGACCATCACATATAGTAACAAAGGTAATATGATACATAACACCTCTTGTGAGTGACAGATCTGAGTCCCAAATAGGCCACAGGAAGGTAATGAATTCTCATCTGGAATACAAGAAATTTTTGGACAATTAGAAGATTAGTTTCTCACTTCACCCATCCTTCCCCCTCCCCTCCCTTCCCTTTACCCTGGGAGGGTAAATTGGTGGGACCACACCTATGGTGCATCTTACAAGGGTACATGTGAAATTTACTAAATGTAGAATATAAATGTCTTAACACAGTAACTAAGAAAATGCCATGAAGGCTATGTTAAGCAGTTTGATGCAAATATTTCAAATTGTGTATAAAACCAGCACATTGTACCCCATGACTGTATTAATGTACACAGCTATGATTAAATAAATAAATAAATAAAAGCTAAAAAAAAAAAAAGATTGGTTTCTGGGAAATTGTGATTTCTGACATTGCAATGTTAGCAGGTATACCTTTGGAAAACATTAGACAAATTCTAGAATACAGAAAATATTAGACGTTTCAATAGAATGTTTTCCAGATTTTTTTCTTCTCATTTTCCTCGTGTTAATTTAATTTTTATTTGACTAACATCTTAAATTGTTTTGTAATGAAATTCATATAAGGCTATGAGTTTTCCTCTAAATAAAATCTTGGCTGAATTCCCTAAATTTGATATGTACTTTTATTGCAATTAGCTTCTAAGGTTTGATTTTTTTCATCAAAAGATAAAACTTTTATCTTCTATAAATGTATTTTGTTTTTCTTCTACATGAATGGATTACTTTCCATATGGTTTGACTTATATTATACTTAAAACTTTGATACCAATTTTTAGTTTAGAATATTTTTCTCAGAAATGTTGACTAGCATAAATTTATGGTGACTAGAATAACTTTTTGTACATTTATTGAGATGCTATTTGAAACATAACACCATGGTCTTTCCTGCACTTTGATTCAATCATTTTCAGAGGTATGCCTTTACTAAGACTTCTGAAGGCTATTTTCTGTCTCTTGTATTACAAAATTTGTTTATAGATATCACATTGCCTTTTCTTTTCTGCTCATCCTCAAACAGGGCAAAATTTGAAAAGTGTGAAGATTTGTGATTGAATTATGCTTGATCTACTGTCTCTTTACTTACGTGATGGCAGCTGTACAATAGTGCAGGGCCTGATTCCCAGTTTGGGGTAGGAGTTCACCTAAGGCATTAAAGCTAGAAGAGGTCAACGTTTCTTATTATTTGGAAAAAGCTACAATACCCAACAAATATTAATGCCAAGCTTTTTAAAAAAATTTTTGCGATGTTTACCTGTAGGGATTATTTATCAAGGAATAGACCGTGACCTGTACCCTCTCCTCATTTTCTGTTCAGTCATTTCAGACACTTGGTAGTCTCTTTGAGAATATAGGAAAATTGAGAGGGTGAGGTTAAGGTGTAGAAAAGGCAGTAAAACAGTGAGAGGAAGAAGTCTTTGTTTTCCTCATCTGTAGTTAAGAACAAAAAGGGGCCTGGTAGGGTAGCTCACGCCTATAGTCCTAGCATTATGGGATGCCCAGTCAGGTGGGTCACCTGAGCTCAGGAGTTCAGAGACCAGCCTGAGCAAAAGCAGAGTCTGTCTCTACTAAAAGTAGAAAAACTAGCTGGGTGTTATAGTGGGCACATGAAGTCCCAGCTACTCAGCAGTTTGAGGCAAGAGTAGCTGGGACCACAGCCCTTTTCCCAGGGTGACAGAGTGAGACTCTGTCTCAAAAGAAAAAAAAAAAAAGGGCTGGCTACTCAGTTTTCTGATAAATCAATAATTAGGGAAAAAGAAGTAAGGGACTATTTGAAGAATCAAATGTGTGTGTGTCTATACATACATGTACACATATACACACATGTATATGCACAAATACATATCAGCATATATTTTTGAAATTCTTGTGCTTCTAAGATAAAAGTTTTTTTTTTTTTTTAACTTGTTCACTTACTTATTTTTGAGACAGAGGAGGATAGCATTTTCTCAAGATGCTGATGTCCTTTCTGTAACTGCCCATCCACCCTGACAGTCCCTAATAAGACAACAACATGGACATCAACAGGTCTCTGGGCAATGAAAAAACTAGGTATTAGTTGTAATGTTTCAGATAAAATCACTTTCTTGTCACTCTTGATGGAAAACATCAACAATGTAGCTTTCAAATTTATTAAACATTTGAAATTTTATATAATTTCTATTTATAAGAGGCTATATTTTTGTAAATAAATATCTACTACTAAGAAATAATTTTAACATTTAAAAATATTCAGCTTAATGGCCATTTCCTGTCTCACATCCAATTACTGTATTTTCCTCTGGCTCAGATCAAGGCCGAGTACAGGCTTTCATCAAGGAGTTTCTGAAGTCTTCAAATGATGCCATGAGCTTTTTCTGGTATGACTTTTAGAGAGAAATTATCATTTCAAATCTGAAGGTATTTTTTATTGTAAATAACATTCTGATGAATTCAAATGCTTTTCATTTTAAGTGTTTTTTTCCTCTGGTGACTTAGTTCATACTCTCTATTTTTCAGATTTCAAGCGAGTGCAAATTTTTTATTTTCCTAAGAATCATAGAATATATTCATCTTTAAGTAAAGAAAAATCATGGACAGCACAGTTTTTGAACCTATTTGCTAATTTCATGCAAATCTTGAAAAAAAGCAAACAAGGTAAGCTGCTCACAGCACAGACTAAGTTTGTATTTATTTAGAAAAGTCAAGGCAGACAAGATTTTTGAAATGTATACACCTCCCATTCAGGTCTAAAAGTCATTAGCAGCCAGTTAGATAGACAATTGACAACCCCAAAAAAGGAGATATTGAAATCATTGTGTAAAGTGAATCCAAGTTACCCAAAGCGTTGAATTCACAGATTGGAACTACTCTTTCCTATATTCAAACTGGGTTTTCCTTGAAAGTTAAAAGTCCTCGTGTTTGAACACCAGAGGAAAGAACGTGGCTCTCTTGGAAATTCTGAACAGCAAGCAGACACCTGGAGACTCATTTTCAATCAGGAATAATACAGAGCTCAGCAAAGAGGCTAGTTCCTGAGCCCTGACTACGTGCTGGACACTGAGCACCTGTGACGCTGCCTGCCGTCTTTACGATGCTGAAACAAAGGAGTTGTTGACATTCTGCCGTTGTCACTGAGGTCACAGACCATCTGAGAAGTCATATGATTTGCCCAGGGTCAGAGGCTGCATCATGGCTGAAATGAAACCAAAATCTTTCTCTTTAGTAAGATGACTATACTCTTAATCAATATAGACTGAAAATTCTAATCCAAAGTGCTGGACAAATAAGGACCAAAGCACGAGTCCTTTACACCTTAAATGAACCTCTGCCATGTAACCGAACCTGCCTGGGTTTTTCCCCTTTTTTATCATGCTTTCTGATTAGGGTGAAAGCACTTAACGAATCATTTATTTGTACCGTAATACCTTTTTGTAAAGATTTTGACAACAACCTTGATTTAGACATTTCCCTAAAGCTTTGATGAAAAGGTGCAGGTTGTTGAAATGATTTCAATAATTGTTAAAAAGAGGTAGGGTTGCGTGGCTCCCGCAGTTCCTGGTCAAAAGCTTCTGCACAGCCAAGAACATAGTAAAGCAAGCAGACAGCCCTCAGAATGGGAGAAAATATTTGCAGGTTATACCTCCGATAATGGTCTAATAACCAGAATCCACAGAGAACTCAAATTTATTAGCAAGAAAAGAACACGTGACCGTATTTCAGGGTGGGCAAGGGACTTAAAGAGAAACTTCTCTAAAGAAGACAAACGCAAAATCTACAAACACATGCAAAAAACCTCATCATCCTTAATCATCAGAGAAATGCAAATCAAAACTACTTTGAGATATCACCTAACCCCAGTAAGAGTAGCCCACATAACAAAATCCCAAAACCAGAGATGTTGGCGTGGATGTGGACGAAAGGGCACACTTCTACACTGCTGGTGGGAATGCCCACTAATACGT
>CAUYPK010061262.1:0-19345 GCA_963574355.1 Loris lydekkerianus
ATATAATTTGGACCATTCATGTGTCCTGTACAGATCAAGATATTCTGTATATCATGCCTTTAAAGAAGGAACTTTTGGCTGTTTCCTAATGAAAAATGTAAATAAGGGTTGTTGTTTAGAGTTTATAAATCTTTTGCCAGCCAAAAAAAAAAAACAAATTGGTTATAGAAGGAACATAACTCGGGCGGCGCCTGTGGCTCAGTGGGTAGGGTGCTGGCCCCATATACCTAGGGTGGAGGGTTAGAACCCGGCCCCAGCCAAACTGCAACAAAAAAATAGCTGGGCGTTGTGGCAGGTGCCTGTAGTCCCAGCTACTCAGGAGGGTGAGGCAAGAAAATTGCCTAAGCCCAGGAGTTGGAGGATGCTGTGAGCTATGATGCCACAGCACTCTACTGAGGGTGATAAAGTGAAACTCTGTCTCAAAAAAAAAAAAAAAGAAAAAAGAAAAGAAAGAAGAAGAAGAAGGAACATAATTCAAAACAATAAAGGCAATGTATAACAAACACACAGTTAATGTCATATTTAACAAAGAAAAAATGAAAACATTACTTCTAAGATCTGGAACAAAGCAAAGATACTCCCTCTCACCACTTTTATTCAACATAGTACTGAAAGTCTGTGACAGAGCAATTAGGCAAGAGAAGAAATAAAAGGCATTTAAACTGGAAAACAATAAATCAAATTATCCTTGTTTACATATGAAATGATATTATACTTAGACAAACATAAAGATTTTACCAACGAACTGTAAGAACTGATAAACAAATTTAGTAAAGTTGCAGGATACAAAATCAATATATAAAAATCAATAGTTTCATAAATGACCACAGCAAACAAACTAAAAAAAGACATGAAGAAAGCAATCTCATTTACAATAGCTACAAAAATATGAAACACCTAGGAATACATTTAACCAAAGAAATGGAAGATCTGTACGAGCAAAACTATAAAACACTGATGAAAGAAAAACAAGAGGTCACACAAAAAGGGAAAGATATTTGATGCTCATGGATTAGGCAATGTCAATAGTCACCAAAACAATAGATTCAGTGAAATTCCTATCAAAATACTAACGACATTCATCATAGAAACAGAAAAAAATCATTCTAAAATTCATGTGTAACCACAAAAGATCTCAAATAGCTAAAGCAATCCTGAGCAACAAAGCTGGAGGCATCATACTACTTGATTTCAAAATATACTACAAAACCATAGTAACCCAAACAGCACAGTACTGTGATAAAAACAGACATATGGACCAAGTAGGATAGAATACAGAACTTAGGAATACATTTACAGCCAACTAACTTTTGACAAGGCACCAATAACATACATCTAGGAAAAAATAGTCTCTTCAATAAATGGTACTGGGAAAACTTGATAACCATGTGCAAAAGAATGAAGCTAGACTCCTATCACTCACCAAATATAAAAACCAAATCAAAATGAATGAAAGACTTAAACCTAAGACCTGAAACTATGAAATTACTAAAAGAAAAAAATTAGGAAATATTTCAGAACATTGGTCTAAGCAATAATTTGGAGGGTAAGACCTCAAAAGCACAGGCAACAAAAGCAAACATAGGCAAATGGGATGACATCAAACTAAAAAAATTCTGCACAACAAAGGAAACAACCAACAAAGTGAAAAGACTCCCACAGAATGGGAGAAAATATTTGCAAACTATGCATCTGATAAGACAGATAATGACCAAAATGTATAAGGAGCTCAAACAACTCAATAGCAAAAAACCACATATGCTAATTTAAAAATGGGCAAAAGAGCTGACTAAACATTCATTGAAAGAAGACATAAAAATGGCCAACAGGTATATAAAAAAATGCTCAACACTACTAATCATTGGAAAATATAAATCAAAACCACAGTAAGCTATCATCTTATCTCTGTTATAATGGCTTTATCAAAATGATAAAAAACATTGGGTGCTGGTGAGGATGTGGAGAAAGGGGAACTCTCATATACTATTAGTGGGAATGTAAATTAGTTAATTTAGTACAGCCACTATGGAAAACAGCATGGAGATTCTTTGAAAAACTAAACATAGAACTATCATATGATCCAGCAATTCCATTACTAGGTATATATCCAAAAGAAAGGAAATCAGTGTGCTAAAGAAATATCTGCACTACTAGGTTCATTTTAACACTATTCATGATAGCCAAGATATGAAAGCAGCCTAAGTGTCCAATAGTAGATAAATTGGTACAGAGAATGTGGTATATATATAATGGAATATTTATTCAGTCATAAAATCCTTCATTTTCAGCAATGTGAATGGAACTGGAGATCATTATACTAAGTAAAATAAGCCAGGAACAAAGAGGCAAATACCTCATGTTCTCTCTCATATGTAAGAATTAACAAAAGTTGATCTTATGGAGGTAGAGAGTTGACAGCAGTTGAGAATAGTGGGGCAGGCGGAGGATGTAGAGAAGTTGTTAATAGGTATAAAAATACAATTAAAAAGAATAAGATCTAGTGTTTGATCAGAGTACAGTAGAGTGACTATAGTTAACAATAATGTATAATTCAAAATTGCTAGAAAAGAAGAATTGGAATGTTCCCAAAGTGAAGATGAATGTTCCATGGATAGTCCAATTACCTTGAAACACCTAGTACACATTTATCAAAATATCACATGTATGCACAAAATATATACAAGTATTATGCACCAATGAAAAAATAATCATATTAGTACTCAGAGATAGATATCTAACATCCTGTGGAATGTAGTAGTAACGACTACTATAAATTTAAATTGTCCCTGGATTCACAGGTACTCATTGAAACCAAAGATTTTTGGCATGCAGTGGCTTGAATGTGCCCTCCAAATTTCATGTGCTGGAAACTTAATCCCCAAATTCATATGTTGATGGTATTTGGACTGGGGCCTTTGGGAGAGGTAATTAGAGTTAGATAAAGTCATTAGGGTAAGGCCCCCATGATGAGATTTGTGGCTTTATAAGAGGAGGAAGAGAGACCAGAGCCGGCACACCTTGGCCTTCTTGCCATGTGATATCCTCCATCATGTTCTAAAGAAGCAAGAAGACCCTTACCAGACGCCATCTCCTCTACCTTGGACTTCCCAGCCTCCAGAACTATGAGCTAAGTAAATTTCTATTCTTTTTACATCAACTAGGAAATCAATGACCGACAGGCAGGTAAAATGGCTTCATCTAACAGCACTAGAGAGCTTAAAGAAAAAGCACAAAATTGAAGTCTAAAAGTCTTTGTGGTCCTAGCTGTCATCAAACAGCTGCCATTTCATGACTTTTGAAGGGATGGTTGCAGCTTCTCAGTTTTTTCACTATCCTCTTTAGCTCCTTGCAAGTCCATCATCTGTGTAACCAATTCTCATCTTAAAATCCCTAGAAATACCCACATTTTCTTGATTGGACCCAGATTGAATACTTTTATTGGTACTAGGAGTGATCTGGTGTTGGTTTTTGCTGCTTAGTAAACCACTCTAAACCTTAATAGATTGAACCAACAATGCCTATTTTGCCTATAATTCTATAGGTCATTTGAATGGTTCTGCTGATCTGGGTTAGGCTAGGGAGCTTTCATATGTCTGCAATCACCTGGTAGGTTGATTGAAGGATTGCTGGCCCATATTCATACATCTAGCTGTTGGATAACTATCATCCGGGAGCAATGCAGAAGGCCATGGATACAGAGTTGAGATAATAATGGCCATTTATGCAAACTATGTACCAAAGATACAGAGACATAGACTCCCACAGGAAGATTATGGGATTGAGTCGTTGACCTATTAACTACCATGAACCCTCCCTACAATTAGAATGTGGTCACTAGAAAGCTTTGGCATGTAGTAGCATCACAATTATTTAGATTATTTTATGACCTTATTTTCGTGGGAGGAAGCATTAGTTGAAGGGAAAACTTTGAGGCATTAAGTAGCTGTTGTACTCCATTGTGGTTAGAATGTATGAGTACAAGGTCTATGGGATGGGATTGCTGCTTCTGATTGTCCTAGAGAGTTTACAGAATGAAATCACCAGACTAGAAATTTAAACTCTTAGCTCAAGGGATGGACACAGAACCGGATGACTTTATGATGCCATTTTGTGTGTGTGGGGGTGCATGTCCCTTTTAGCGCCTTAAAGGGTTCTCATGAGGAATTCCATGTGTGGCCATAAGGCATACATGGCTGAGGATAAAACCCAAAATATAATTGTGATGTATATAATTAGAATGTAATTTAAATATATAACTTCTAAAAGTCTCATGTAAAAATTAAAGAATTGGGAGTGATGGGCACCCTTATATGTGGGATGAGAACATTGGGTGGTTCGGATGAATCTGAGAATTTGAAATTCTAAATCCTCCTGAACCTCTTTTGTCAGTGGAAATAATTCCTCCTCATCTTTCAAAGGAATAAATCTTTTCCTGCTTACAGGTGCTCTAATGACCCCACCTAAGATAGTTGATTTACAAGGTGATAGTTATTTCCATTACCTGTAGACTTAATACCTAGAATCAGATACATCATGCCTCATGGAAAGAATTCAAGGTCTGTTCTAAAAGGAGATAACTTCTACATTAAAAGAGTTTCAAGACAGGCATAGTGGCACACATGCTTATAATCCCAGCTATTAGGAGGCTGAGGCAGGAAGACGGCTTGAGCCTAGGAGTTCAAAGCTAGCCTGAGCAACATAGCAAGTCTCCTGTCTCTAAAAAAATTTTTTAATTAAAAGAAGAATTTTGAGCTCTTGCTAGGGAAACACGTGAGAATGGATTATAAGACTGTCAGACCAATATAAATGAAATATAATATTGTATTAAGCTGAAGTTACTAAAACTGATACATTTCCATGATATTATGGATTTAATGTTATCTTAGTCAGCAGTACGTGTTCTAAGAGTTTCTTGGTTATTAAACTAAAAGTTCAATTCAGTGGTTGCCCACAATTAATGAGGTTTAGATGTTATAACTTCCTGGCGTGAGGTAGAAGAAATCCAAAGGTTTAGGGAAACAGGAATGTTGAAGTGCATTTGTTATGTACAATTCATTTCATTTACCCCAGTCCTCCCTAGTGAGGGGTGAAACTTAGAGGACATTTTTTTTTTAACCAGGTCTTTGAGAAATGAATCTATGTGGGGAGATACTGAAAATGGACTCTATGATTTCAGTTAAGAATGATGCATTATACATTACTGGGAAAACTCTAGGTCTGATGAAAAGAAATGCGACTTGAGTTGCCACAACAAAAAGTCATGGTCTCTTTATGTGTTCCCACACTGAAGGCAGTTTATAAAACTTGCGTTCCTTGATTGAAGGGGAGTCTTTGGCACCTTGAGAGAAGACCTGTGGTCGTTTATGAGGACAATTATGTCCTGGACAAAAATGTAGAATGGACACTAACTCTGAATCGACCATAATTTCAAGGGGCTGGAAATACCATTGTGAACAGAAGGAAGACTACTTATAGACAATACCTCCTGAATACCTCCTGAACAGAAGGAAGACTACTTATAGACAATAGGGTATAAATTAAATTTTGCCCTGAATTTATCTCACAGTTGACTCCACTATATAAAAGAGCCATTCTGTGTGTGTGGGGGGGGTTGCTTTAATTCCTGAATTTTTATGGTTGAAACATGTATACTTAGCACTGGTAGAGGGTTTACATCAGTCCTGGAACCATGGAGGAAAGGTTAATGTAATAAAAAGGTCTAATAGAAGGTGACAGAAAAGTCTTCTACTAAAATAATAACACCCCCTGTTGGAAATTTTGAAGATTAGCACTTCCATTAAAGACTTGGATATTGCAAGTTGTTGATTCCTATCATGTCCTTGTTTAACTTGCTTGCTTTGTGAGTAGAAAAGGCAGATGGGTTTGGAAAATGCCTGTGAATCACTGAAAAGTTAAGTAAGTGCTAACTCCAATGACAATTACTTTTCCAGGTGGATCTTTGCTGGAAAAAATTGTCACAATCTCTGGTATTTGAGATATAGCTGACAAATATGTTTGTCCTATATCTATTAGTAAAGATCTTTTGAGCAGAAAATGGCAAGAATTCCAGGTGTCAAGCTAACACAAATGCATACTACGAGGTAGAAGAAAAACTCCATAAAGTTCAGGAGTCTGCCAACTGGTCCAATTTCTGAGGACCATGCAGACATATGTGCTCTAGACAAGTTCCTGCACCTTGTACCACTTTAACTAAATCAGAGGCAGAAGGCTCAGTGAGACTTTGGGTGTTGGAGACAACATGTATGCTAGTCTGACTTGTTTATTGAGAAACTGAGTTTTGAGTAGGACCCAGGACAAGAGAAGGTGCTATATTATGTCTAGTCTTCAGGGCAAGGTCTGTGCCACTTAGTAGATTCAAGTGGCAAATACAGACACTGAACAAAGCATTTTGCTTGGGTAGAGAACAAATGCTTAATACATAAGAAATGTACTTGAGCTATGACCTCCCTACCCACCATGAACTTTAATGCTTTCTGATCCAACAAACTGAAAGCTTGGATGTATGCATCTGAAATCCATTATGAAATGCAAGTAGTTTATATAACATTGGACTCAGGCAGATTGGGAGACTGGTGACAAAATAGTCTGAGGTCCCTTATGGTCTTCTGAAATAATCCTCTTCAGAGTATGAGGATATATGTGTCCCATGAAAATGCTCCCACCAAAGATCAGTCACAGTAGAAGAGGGTCTCAGTAATCAGGTAGATGAGATGATCTATTCTGTGAGTTCGGTCAGCCTCTTTCTGTAGCCACCCTACAGTGTTTGCTCAGGTAGTCCTGGTGTAGGGATGGGTGCTGTGCCCAGATCAGTAGGATGTATTTCCTCTCATCAGTGATGATCTGTCTATCTTTACTGGTAAATGCCAGCCTTCCAACAGCAGAGGCCACCTGAGTACCCCATATGGTACCTTTCTTCTAAGGACCATCTGGCTACTGATGGCATATTGTTTACTTTGGATCTTTTCCATCAAATAAAAGAAGAAATTTATCCCTGAAAAAATATATTTTCAGTACACTTTACCTATTTACAGTTCTTCTGCCAGGGCCACCATTTATGGGCTTACAAAATTGCTTCATCCATTGACTCTTACTTAGGTTCCAACTTGTGGCCTGTGGGCCACATGCCAATTACTTGAGGACTGTTTGGCTTATCTGTGGTATTGGATATTGCGAAAAGTATGTGCAACGTTGTTGTTGTTTTTTTTTGGTTATGTTTTGTTTTGTTTTGTTTTGTTTCAGACAGAGTCTCACTATGTCACCCTTGGTAGAGTGCTGTGGCGTCACAGATCACAGCAACCTCAAACTCTTGGGCCCAAGTGATTCTCTTGCCTCAGCCTCCCAATTTAGCTGGGACTACAAGTGACCACACAATGCCTGGCTATTTTGTTGTTGTAGTTGTCATTGTTGTTTGGCAGGCCTGGGGAGGGTTCAAACCCACCAGCTCTGGTGTATATGGCTGATACACTAGCCGCAGAGCTACAGGCACCGAGCCAAATTTTTTATTTTTTGCACTAATCGGCTTGTTAGTATTAGTGTATTTAAGTGTTTGTGTGGCCTAAGATAACTCTTCTTCCAAAGTGCAGCAGAAAAGTAAAAAGTTGGACACCGCTGGCTGGGAGATACGTTTTATTGTAAAGTAAGTGCAACAATAGGCTTGCGTCCATTGGTCTGTTGGTCTTACCATGCAACTCATGACTGGAAACAATTTACTTTATGAAATGGCCTGCCAAATATTTAGTTATGATGTCAGCTGTGTGGGGTTGTCCTAAAGGATATGGGTTATGCCTTAAAATAGTGGCCACTATGTCGTACTGTCCTCCCCATAGCCAGAATGCATGAGGTAGAGGTTGAGAGGCTCTTCTTTTCAAATTAAACCAAATAGTCCACTAGAATAATGTTTGTCTCCATCTTTGCAAGCTTGGGTTCACTGAGTTTGAAGGGCCTAGTGTGTAAGAAAGGAACGTTCCTACAAGTAAACACAGTCACAATCTTGTTGAATTGGAATTGGAGACTTCTCCTGATCACGTTGCATTCTCACATTGAATCAACAATCAGAGAAGGGGTTCTCTGTATTGGATTCCCCAAAACTTATAATTATCAGAAGAAAGTTGGTTGCTACTATACAGTAGTGAAATGGGGGCTATATCTAGAACTCAGGGAATTCCCTGAGAGCCTTTTAATACTACCTTATCTAATAGCCTTCGTTAAGGAAAAACTATGGTAATCCAACAAAGACATCCACCAAAGACTCAGATTCCATAGAGAAAAGGCTTATACCCCAACCCCCAGGTAAAGAACCCTATCTATCTAAGCTTCTAGCAGAGTAAGGAACAGGGAACGGGTGGTGAAAGAAAGAGATAAATATGAATAAATATGAATTTGACCTTATGACCAGTTAAAGAAATAAGGACTTTAGCAGGTATACATATTAATCTTCTCTGTATATTATACATATATTACATATTTTGTATATAAATGTATAGTTATATGTCAACCAGTTATTTTTCCTTTTTCTTTCTATTATTTTTTTAATGAGATGTATTAGTTTTTAATGTGAAAGTTCAAGGATAAAAATGGAGTCGCTTGTGTCAAATCCCAATGAAAAAAATATAAATAGAGCTAGGAGTTGAGAAAGGAGGGCCTGCATGCATACACTCCTGTGATAAGAACTATTATAAAAACTCTTATACAGATATGCACATAAAAAGAACTTTTCCTAAGGACTATCTACAGCTTGCTACATGAGTCACAAGGACAGCTAGCTGGATACACAAAAACTCTTGCCTGGCACACTGTCTCCAGTAATAAATTGACATCAACTCCTGGAGATAAGCCCCTGTAACCAATGTTCTCTTTGTTTCAAAACTACTTGCATGTACTTTTTCCTTTTGCCTTTAAAATCATCTCCTTGCCACAACCTCCTTGGATATGCCCGTGCTCCTCATAGCCTGCATATCCCAAATTTGTGAATCCCCTGTATACTCTCAAGTAAAATCATTATCTTTGGAGAATCTCTGTTATTTAAATTGAAATTCTTTGATTAATTTAGATCAGAGTTGATAAAACTATGAGGAGCCACATACAGTGCTAGTGGAGGGGACCTCATATTATTTGGGGTTCTTTGACATGGTGAGAGACATTGATAGTACTTTGTGTTTCATATTTATGATAAGAAAGTTATGGTCCATTTGTGCAAAAGTTAATTGAATTATACTAGGTGGAAACATCACATCATTTTATGAGAGTTAGGTGGGGGGTAAGAACGGTAAGAATGAGTGGTTTGTAGCAAAATGGGTGGACTTTTCAAATCTTTCATTTTTCCTATGCTCTGCTCAGGCCTACATTACCCAGACTCTATTGTTCTCTGACTATTGCAGACCATCAGGAATGAAAACTATTGACAAAAAGACAGGGTAGGAGGAAAGGAATAGCCTGATCTCGGTCTCCCTAATCCACACATACCCTAGGTGTCATATCTAGCAGCATCAGGAATGCCTCTATGTTGTCCCAGCTCATACTAGGTAACTACTGCTAGGTACTAACTCTTTTTGGACAACCTACATTTTCTCTCCAGCCCTCTGGGTGCTGTTGCCTTCACTGAAAAAAAGAATGTTCCCTCATTCTTTCTTGTATCTCCCTTTGGCTCTTTTATCACCTATATGTCCAATTCTCTGTATTGAATTCTCACTGTTTGAAATACCTAGAATAGCAGTTTCCATTTTCCTAGCTAGACCTTGACTATTGATAAAATGTATGTATGCATGTGTATATATGTGCATGATATAAGTCAATTTGTGTAAAATATTGTATAAGGGCGTTGTGTTGGTACCTGTACATATAACCATGTGGTGGGTATATAAATGCATGTAAAAGGAATATGAAAAGAAAGGTTTGCAAAGAGAGAGAAAAGAGAGATCCCAATTTTCTCTCCCTCAATTTTTATTTTCTTAAGTTTTTACAACAAACAACTTCATAGTTTTAAAGCATATAGTTCTTTTTTAATGATTCAAAGTTTCCTGATGAATTGACTGCCCATCTGGTGACAGCTTTAATGTTCTCAAAGTTTTACATCCAGAGAATATTAGTATAGTTTCTTTTTTCCTTTTTTTTTTGGCACAGAGTCTCACTTTGTCACCCTCAGTAGAGTGCTGTGACGTCATAGCTCACAGTAACCTCAGACTCTGGGGCTCAAGGGATTCTCTTGCTTCAGCCTCCAGTAGGTGGGACTACAGGCACCCACCACAATGCCTAGATTTTGGTTTTGTTTTTTTTTTAGAGATAGGGTCTCGCTCTTGCTCAGGCTGGTTTTGAACCTATGAGCTCAGGCAATCCACCTGCCTCGGCCTCCCATAGTGCTGGTATTACAGGCATGAGCCACTACTCCTGGCCATGTTAGTATAGTTTCAAAGATCTTCCTTTACCCACACTTTTAGGCAACTTTCCTTAAACAATATGAAAATATTTTATCTACTTAGATCAATTAAAATATTTCAAGTTTCATTTTCTTGTGAAAGAGTCTATTTTATTCAATGTGATCTAACAAATATTCCTAAACTTTCACATTACATCTAATTTCAACAAACTCATTCTCCAACTAGTAAATCCCATGTTGTATGGGTTCAAAATGAATGTGAAGATAAGTATGAGTCTTCTATGTGGTGGGCTTGCCATTTTGTTAGTAATTTTTTAGTGCTAAAATTTGTCAAGTGCTAATTTTCTGAAGAATAAGACAAAACAATGCTCTTAAATTCAGAAATGTAAAGGAAAGGCTATAAAATTATATCACTCTAAGCATTTCATAATTCTTAATTTCCCAAGAGAGTTTGACAATTTTGATATCAGAATTCTTCTTAATACGGTAATCCCAGCAATATTCTGGTGATAAGATTTTAGTGGGTTTATGCAGAAAGAAATATTTGTTTAAGTGGCTTTCATCATGCCACACTGCTTCAATGTTATTTTTCTTGTCATTCATGATTCCTTTTGTGCATTCTGTGGTAATATTGAGAACATGAATGGGAGTGCCACCAAAAACAGCAGCATGGTAATAAAAATCCCCCTCACCTATAGGTATATAAGCTTTTGATAACTTACTTCTCTCATAAGGTAACATCTCAGGAGTTGTCTGATACCAGTAAGTATGTAACTGAGCTACTGACTCTCCCAGAGTCTCCAATCCATATTTTGCCATGAATATTTGGTCCACATCCATACAGAAGAGGAAGTCAACTTCATATTGGATATGATAGACAATATGTTCACTGATGATCTTCATGCGCATCATACTGATATCTTGCCATCTTCTCTCTCTCTTAATTTTGAAAACTTTGAATGTACGAAGGGGATTCAGAGGTATCCAAGGCATCATGGAGAAGTTGTCTACCATGACATAAATTATGACTTTCTGGCCAACCATAAAAAATTTATTAGCAGATGACAAAAACCTTTCCAAATAGAACTGAAGATATCTGTGAAATAACAAATAAGAAGTGGTTAAGTTCATTTTCTTATATTTTAGTGGAACACATGTTATTTAAATTACACTGACTTTAGCTTATTCAGCAATGCTACCAGGCAAAGAAATATTAGATATATTCTTGAGTTGTATTTAAGGGGTATAGACAAATATAAAATTATCTGCCTTCCCTCTCCCTGATGGGATTCTATAGATTACAGGGTAGAAGAGTTACTCAGAAGAGGTAATGGCACTTTGTGAAATCAGAAAATTAGCAGAGTGCAGCTCAAAGCTACAGCCAGAGTTTCCAGGGTAATCAGAGCAATGTGTCCCTGCTTTGAGGGTTGTAGGCAGGAAAGGTATTGGGTCTCTGTAGGGAGAATTGTTGTCTGTGGGTTGCTTTGTGAATAGTCAGTTACACATATAAGATCAGAGGTGCAATAGTCATTAATCCATAATCTGCATCATTTTAATTATTTTGTCTTGTGTCCCTTATTATGATGCTAGAATAACTGGGATGGAAAACACAACTTTGTCGTTTATAGTCTCTCAAGCCAGTAAAAGATTCTCAGAGTAAAGAACTTTAGGTAAATTCAGAAAAGGAAAGGCCGTTCATCCTAAATAATGTGATTCACCTTAAATAATGTTTATATAATCCTTAAAAATAAATTCTGGATATTGATCTAGGTTTTAAGAAATACAGCAGATTAAAGGTTAGGAGAAAACTTGCTAGTTTGGAACATCTAAAACTATTAGGTAAATTCTGAAAAGTATCACTTAAAATATTCTACTGAGCTAGATCTTTATTCTTTTTAAGTGTAGCTATAAATTTCCCTCTGAGCACTGCTTTGGATGCATGTAAAAGATTTTGGTATGTTGTGCTTTTGTTCATTCATCTTAAAGTATTTTCTAATTTTTCTTGTTATTTCTTCTTTGACCCATTGGATATTTAAGAATATGTTGCTTAATTTCCACATACTTGTAAATATTCCAGATCTCCTTCTGTAGATGATTTTTAATTTCATTCTGTTGTGTTCATGAAAGAAATGTGGTTTTATTTCAATTTTTAAAAATTGAGACTTTTGCAGTCTAAAGTGCAGTTTATTTTAAAAAATGTTCTATGTGCATTTGAGAAGAACGTGTATTTGTTGGGTGGACTGTAAATATATTAATATATGTTTGCTATAGCACTAATTGCGTACATTAGAAAACAGGCCATGTGAAGGAAAAAAGAGAGTGGTATTTTTTAAACATGCTAATATTGAAAAATCATCTGACCTTGGTCAAAAACAAATGCTATGGAGAGGTTTGTCTCCTCTCAGCAACAATACCAATATGGTATGGGATACCTGAATGGATCCTATTGTGATCTATCTATTCTCCAAGATCTCACCTCTCTGGATAAGGGATGCTCAGTTAGGATTTTGGGGGATTGTTCAACCTATTTTGAATATTCAGTGCACAGTATAAAGTTTATAGATGTACACATCCAATTTGATGTCTGCTCTATATTAGGTCCACTTTTAGAATTGGCATATAGCCTGCAAAATTAAATGTTTCATTTGGAATATTTCATAGTTTTATTGAACTTAAAGTTTTTTTTTTTTCTTTTTATCTATATTTATTGTCTTAATAAAGTTTCAGAAGATAGGAGATCAATGCAATGGTTGTATTCATCCATCTTTAAATGACAGTGTTTCATTGTGTTTTTTTTTTTTTTCAGAGTCCACTGTAATGGTTTTGATTTTCTATTTGATTAGGAATTAATAAGAAATTGGCTTTTTAAATTACTAGATGATTTTATATATTCTGTTTATGTTTTGCATTGTGATTGGTGGTCAGAAAATGTAGCAGGTAAAAATTCTATTACAAATAATTGCAATTACCTTGTCTCGTTGTATATTGAACCAATGTTCCTATGAGGGGTATGTTAAATAAATTTATTTGAAAGTAGTTTATGACTTGGGGGAGCAGATTATTGGGTTGACTCAGTGTAAAGACAACAAAGAATGGCTATAATGGAGGCACAAACTTGTGAAGGAACAGAAGATACTTTAAATGTCTGTCAATAGACCTAGGAAATTAAATTTATGTTGGAGAGGATTTTAAAATCAGATAATAGAAAAGAGACAAGGGAGCTGGAATGTTTTTTGAGTGGATCAAGTGGATGATGATATTTAAAATAATGGCAGGAATTGGCCTAGAGAGAATAATTATTAAGTAAAATTATGAGGTGCTTCGGTAGGTTGCCTCCCATTTTCTACAACAAAAATCCTGAATGTAAGACATTTGACATCATTACCTACCTTCCCACTGCAAACACAATCAACCCCACAGTAATTTTGTGATTTGCATAATAATTTTCCAAGACTGACTCATTGTAAGTGTTATGCCACACAACTGGAGCTGACCATTTAGTAATAGTCAAGTTCGTGTATGCACTGTAAGAAAAATATAGCATTTTTGAACAAAATACATTATAAATACAAACAAAACATCAGTAGATAACATTAATACATAAAGACTTAAGTCTGATTGCAGTATCTCCTTACACCTAACCCCAAACCTTGATGGTTATAATTAACTGGAGAAACAGTATATAAGAAATGACCAGATCATTACCAAAGTACATTTATAGATTATTTATATTGTGATTCCAAGATCTTTGAGGACACATAGTTAAAAAGGATCCCAAAATCCAAAGCAATAATTTCTCTTATATGTAGCCCAAGCCTCTGGCTCTTAGATTTTTTGACATTTATTTTCAAAGACTATATTTAAAAGTAAATTTCCAAGTTTTCATAATCTGAAATGCTACCATTATTAATATTGCTGTATATTATTAGGACAAACTTTGTGAGAACTCTGGAAAATAGTCACGGATTTAGAGGAACCAAGTAGAAGTTAAATCAAGATAAAAATGACTCAACATGGTAGGAAAAGGAAAGCTTTGTTGTATTTTAACTTAACCTTGCCCCAACTCCCTCTCCAATATGTCAGCAGTATTGAGGATAGCAGATCATGTTCCCAGTGTGAGTATTTGGTTTTGGAGGGAGCAGAATAGACCTTATTAACTTAAGAAACTGTATGTCTATTCTGACCTGCCTGCGGGTTCCCTGAAAGACTAACACAAACCACTTTCCTTTGTTTCACCTGACTCAGACCTCTCCCAGAGTGGAAAAGTAGTTAGGCAGAGGGTGTTTCTTCAACACATTTAAAAAAGAAACAACTCCCTGCTACCCTGCAAAAGATTATAGTTGAAGAAAACACTTAAGATGATGAAAGCCTGGAAGATAGTTACTTTGGGAAATAAGGGATTTGACACCCTCTATGTATAACAAGATAATTAGAAATCTATGCATGTGCTCAGGGCAGGACATGTGCTCAGAAAAGATGTGAGAAGACTCTAAGCTTTTACCTGGGGCTGATACTTAGGCTCAGTATAAGCAAGAAGTTAAGGCAAAAACAGCTGGGCCAAGCATTGAACAAAGGGCCCAAACACTAACAATCTGCAAAGACTGAGAGACTTACTTCCTTCCTTCCTTCCTTCCTTCCTTCCTTCCTTCCTTCCTTCCTTCCTTCCTTCCTTCCTTTCTTCCTTCCTTTCTTTCTCTTCTTTCTTTGTTCTCTTCCTCTCTCTCTTCTTGTTCAATAAGAAATTATGAGGCATAAAAATAAGAAAGTATGGTCCAATCACAGGAAAAAAAAAAAATAGAAACTGTCCTCAAGGAAGTCCAAGTATTGTATTTATTAAACACCAAAATATTTTTTTCGGAGACAGAGCCTCACTCTATTGCCCTGGGCTAGAATGTCATCTGCCTATCTCATAGTTAACCTCAAGCTCCTGGGTTCAAGTGATCCTCCTGCCTCAGCCTCAGCCTTCTGAGTATCTGGGACTACAGGTCCATACCATGGTGCATGGCTAATTTTTCTATTTATAGTTGAGACAGGGTCTCACTCTTGCTCAGGCAGTCCTCCCACCTTGGCCTCCGAGGGTGCTAGAATTACAGGTGTGAACCATTGCACCTGCCACTAAACAAAAATTTTAACTCAACTATCTTAAATATGCTCAAAGAACTAAAGGAAATCATGAACAAAAATACTAAAGAAACCAGGAAAGTAATGTCTCAAGCAATAGAGATTATCAATAAAAAGATAGAGATTAGAGAGTGACCAGCAAGAGGGCTGACTAGGGATGCCTGGTGTTCATCTCTTCCCCATAAGAAAGGACCAAGGCATTGAATAAGCAGCTAATATTTTACTGGAGTGCCAAAACAAGAGTGCTAGAGTGCAGCAGGGGAGCAGCGATACACCTGTAGTAACCGGAAGTCCAGGAAGGCAATGGCCTCTGATTAGGAGGGACTTCCACTATGGGGTAAAGCCTAAGCCACTGAGAAATTATAAATACTACTTATAGTATTTATAAGTAGATTATAAATCTACTTATAATGTGGATTATAGCTGAAGAAAATAAAGGAGACTATACTACTGCATCCACCTAAAAACAAGGCCAGGGCACCCACTGAACTGATACTCCAAGACCCATTGATATAAATAAGTCTTTTTTTATGAAACTGACTTCATAAAATTGGAAGAGCAACTTTTTCACCAGATGCATAGAAATAAATGTAGGGACACATCAAACATGAAAAAGCGAGGAAATGTGACACCTCCAAAAGAAAATAATTCTCAAATAACAAATCCCAATCATAAGAAAATATATGAATGCTAGAAGGATAACTGAAAATAATAATTATAAAGAAAATCAGGATGCAGTGGGTAACGGAGACTTAGGTCAGTTGCTGTCTCTCTTCCATAAAGGACACCCCCACACACACAATGTTTGTAACTTTACTTGTCTTTTCTTTATTCCCTTGTTACCATCGAGCATTAGGGACACTCACAGGTGTGTGGGGGCTGGTTCCCTACATCTGGCGTGCAATGTGGCTTCCCTTCTGCTTTGATGAAGGAACGCCCATGAGCATGTGTGAGTTTTTGAGGGTTTTTTTGAAAGACAAAGGACTCCCAAAAACATCTTTTTCGACAGACCGGCTGGTCTCAAATTCGTGAGCTCAAGGGATCTTCTTGCCTGGGCTTTCCAGAGTGCTGGAATTACAGGTGCTTGTGTCTATCAGGGTTCCTTGTTGGCGCTCCCAGTGTGCAGATTTGTCAAAAAACTAAACAACAGAAGAGCTGTGCCCTGACCTCTGGAAGAGCTGCACCACTACCCTCGACCACCCCCTACCCCCCTCCTGCAGGGCCTCCGCATGCCCTCCGCATGCCCTGACCAGGAACTGCTGGAGCCACGCAACCCGGACTGCCCTCCTGTACCCTCCCAGCCTCCACACCTGCCCACTCATCTGCCCAGGACTCTGGTAGTCACATGACCTCCGGAGCCCTCCCTGCCTCTGCACGGTACCCTTCTCATGGCCAGAGACTGCTGGAACCTTGGGCTCTCTATGCCAAAGTCACTGGTTGCCAGGTACTCCCAGAACCATGTGCACCACCCCCCTCCCTGTTGCTGGATCCTGGTGTGTCACACTTTGGAGCTGCTTCCATAACCAGTACTCCCTGGCTGGGGCAGCCCCAGAGGAGCTACACAGGGTAACTCCCTACAAAGACCCAGCAAAAATAGAGTGATCCCGCTGGGGTCTAATCTTGGAGAGACACCTCCCCAACTCTGAGGACGGCCAGAGGCAACAGTGAAAAATAATCATGAGGCGAAATCAGTAGAAAAACTCTGGCAATAGGAATAATCAGAGTAGCTCAACTCCCCCAAGGATCAATGGGGCAGACACAGCACAAGATCCCATGCACAAACAAATAGCTGAGATGTCAGAAATCGAATTCAGAATCTGGACAGCAAATAAGAGCCAATTAGAATTCCAAGCAGTAGTCCAAAAGATATCTCAAGAATTCAACGGAGCTGGGCAGTGTCGGTGGGAGGCCTCCTGCTGGGGAACTTGCTCCCTCGCCCAGCCAAGCTCCCACCCCACCCCCCTTTTTTTCCGAAGGCGCTGGACAGCACCACCCTCTGGCTGGAGCCCGGCACTGCACAACCCCCTCTGACTTTCAATGTTCCACACCCCCCACCCTCCCACTCCCCCCCCAGAGCCTCCTCAGCTTCTTTTTTACCCTCCCTCCCTTCCCCCCCAGCTCCCTCCATTTCCTTAAGGAAGGGTTTTTTTCTCTCTCCCTCCCCCACACCTTAGCAGCGTGCAAGCGGGCTGGGCGGGTGACCCAGTTTTCCAAGAGGTAAATTCACCAAGATGTCAAGTGATAGGCAAAGGTCAGATGATGAGAGCCCCAGCACCAGCAGTGGCAGTTCAGATGCGGAACAGCGAGACTCAGCCACTTCAGAGCCTGAAGAACAAGAAGAAAGAAAGCCTTCTGCCACCCAACAGATGAAAAACACCAAACTCTCTAGCAAAACCACTGCTAAGTTATCCACTAGTGCTAAAAGAATTCAGAAGGGGCTAGCTGAAATAACTCTTGATCCTCCTCCTAACTGCAGTGCTGGGCCTAAAAGAGATAACATTTAATGAATGGAGATCAACTATTCTTGGTCCACCAGGTTCTGTATATGAAGGTGGAGTGTTTTTTCTAGATATCACATTTTTGTCAAATTATCCATTTAAGCCACCAAAAGTTACTTTCTGTACCAGAATCTATCACTGCAACATCAACAGTCAGGGAGTCATCTGTCTGGACATCCTTAAAGACAATTAAGAGTCCTGCTTTGACTATTTCAAAGGTTTTCCTGTCTATTTGTTCTCTTTTGACAGACTGCAATGCTGCGGATCCTCTGGTTGGAAGCATAGCCACTCAGTATTTGACCAACAGAGCAGAACATGACAGGATAGCCAGACAGTGGACCAAGAGATACTCAATATAATTCATATTATTTGTATGCAGTGTGAAGGAGCAGAAGGCATCTTCTCCCTGTGCTGCAAATCTTTATAGCCTTTACAATACGGACTTCTGTGTATATGTCATACTGATTCTACTCTCTGCTTTTATCTTTGGAGCCTGGAAGAATCCCCCGAAAGGTAAATGCTATTAAGAGTAGAACTTTGTAGCTGTAAATTAGTTATGTTTAAAACACCTACTTGTAAGTCTTGCTTCTTTGGGATATCAAAATGTACTTTGTGATGTATTAAGGATACTGGTCCTGAAGTATACCAAATATTATAGTGCATTTTAGCCTAATTCATTATTTGTATGAAGTTATAAAAGTAGCTGTAGATGACAAGGAATTATGTCATTTTTATTAAACCCAGATCTATTTCTGAGTACGTGGTTCATGCTGTTGTGAAAAATGTTTTACCTTTGACCTTTGTTAGTTTATAATGACAGGATTTCCTTTTACCCTTTGAAGCTCAGAGAGCACCTGATGTATCATCTCAAATACAATAAACTTGTTCCTGAAAAAAAAAAAAAAATAGAATTCAACAAATTCATAGACCAAATGACCAAAGATTTTGACACATTGAGACAAGAAGTTGCAGCCCTCAAAGATCTGAGAAACACAGTAGAATCCCTCAGTAACAGAATGGAGCAAGCAGAAGAAAGCATTTCTGACATTGAAGACAAAGCTTTCAAATACTCCCAAACTCTCAAAGAGGAAGAGAAATGGAGGAACAGATCACATTCTCAGAGAGCTCTGGGATAATTAAAAGAAAATCAATATTCGTCTTATAGGGATCCCTGAAAGTGATGAAGTGGCTTCACAAGGCACAGAGTCTCTTCTCCATAAGATTATGAAGAAGAACTTTCCAGACATGCCAAGAGATTCTGAAATTCAGATAGCAGACAGTTTCAGAACTCCAGCACGACTCAACCCGAATAAAACATCCCCCAGACACATCA
>CAUYPK010061265.1:0-16925 GCA_963574355.1 Loris lydekkerianus
AATATGTTCCAGCTTCATCCATGTAAGCATGAAAGAGGTAAAGTCTCCATCTTTCTTTAAGGCTGCATAATATTCCATGCTATACATGTACCACAATTTACTAGTCCATTCATGGGTCGATGGACACTTGGGCTTCTTCCACATTTGTCTGTTTTTAAACAACTCCTAATCTGAAAAAAGAAGTAATTTCTTACATTATATAATGCACAGTAGTTCTATTATAAAATAACAAAGACATAATAAATAATAATTCTTCCAAGAGACATGGAGATGTGAGAATGTTGTAGATTAGCATAGACCACTTCAGAAGAATGGACTGAATTTTTATTTAAATAAAAATTTTAAATAAATGATAAATATAGTAATAGCACAAATCTTCAGGATTCTGTTATCTTATGATGACCAATGAAAGAAGTTATTATTAAAAAATTTATATGTTTGGTTCAAGAGGAACTTACTGATGTGGCATTTTCTTGTTATTAAAGATGCTACTCATGAATAGTGTTGTATTTGTAATGTATATTATGTGTTCTCTCTCTCTCTACACACACACAAAATTGTAATCCTCAATATATACTGATAACAGAAGATGAGTACAAAGCATGTCCAACACCTCTGATAATTGCAGAAATCAAATATGACTTGAGCATTACAAATGTTTTCTTTCCTAAAATGTGTGTACATTTTATGGTGCCCTCTGTGTATCTCTGTGTCTGTATTACATACATACATATTTATTATCTTCATAATATGCATTCATTATATGAGTTTAACCTTTGGTCCCCTCTTTCGTTCCATCCACACTTGCCAAACTCACCAGTCTTACGACTTTAAATGGCACTTAAAAGCTGGTAAACCTAAATTTTGATCTCTAAAGATCTCTTTATAAATTCTAGCCTCATGCATCCTACTGACTACAAAATAACTTACACATGTGTATACATGTATATATGTGAATATACGTCTATACTTGTATATATGTGTCCATATTTTACCTATGCCAATTTCAACATATCTGAAATTGAACTCCTGCTGGTTATCCCAAACCATCAATATTTTCAGGCACTTACTTCCATTTTAGTTGATGGATGCAGCATCTCTCTCGGCTTTTGGTTCAAAACCTTGGTCTCATCCTTGATTCATGCATCTCTTTCAATCTCTGTTCTCTTGCTATATCTGCTAATATAGAGTTCAGAAAATCCTGTCTATTCCCCTTGAGTCTAAATGCTTCTCATCCTTTTCCCAATAGCATGTATTACCAGATTATATCCTAATGTTATTTACTTACTTATTAACAGTATTTAATATTTGTATCTCTATGCTAGAATGTGTGTGTGTTGCTAAGTATAGAAATATTTGTAAATTTTGTGCACTGATATATCCAAAATCTTTGGAGCAGAAGTCTGTAACTACTATCTGCTGAGTGAATGAATGGAGGTACTATCTGTATTATGCTGCTACTATTCAGGCTGTGTTGAATAAGGGTTTGGAATATAGAAGCAACTTGAAGTATTTATAAAAAAAATGAGTGAATGTATGTAATGGATGGTGTGAGCATTGTAAACTACACCCACTTGAGTAAAAACACTTAGCTGTACTATGTAAATACTTGCATAAAGGATGTTTCTGACATCACAAAATGTAGTCTCCCTTTTTTCTTTCTGATTCAAGGAAAACAATCTGTATTCAAATTTTAATTCTTATGACCTTTTCATCCTCTAGAATTAGAGGATCCTATTAGAATTTAATTTTTTCTTCCAATCTATTTCCTTTGTTTAACTGTATCTAAACAATTATGAAATGATACAGACACTCAAGCAGACATTATCTTGCCATCCTCACATTCCTAAGCACAGTAACAGCCAACCATTTGTTCAGATTTTATTCTCCTACAGAACCTCGTATGGTTATCTACTGATTCTGACACAATACAAAGAAAAGTTTAATTAATATTCCTATGCCCATCAAACTGAGGCTTTCCTGCTCTAAGAACTAAATAGTCATCCATCTCTCTTTTGCATAAGTATATTCATGTGCTAAGAAGACAATCTATTCTGGATCCTAGAGCTATTTTGATGCAATTTACAAAAAATGATTCTTTTCACATCAATATGAAAATGTCATATTTACTTAATTTAACTAACTTATTTTCTTTAACATCATTATAATTTTAAGAATCTTAAATAGTGTTTCTTTAATTGGATATGAGTAGAATAGACCCCCATTCAATATAAAAAATAATCTGCTCATTGAAAAAAAATCCAAGCTAAATAGATAGAAATACAAATATAGATAGAGAGACAGATATGTAGTCTTTCCTAAAGTATTACTTTAAAATCTCTGAGAAAGTAATAAAACATTTATCTCTAGGATATTTTTCTAATAATTTTAGATAGAATTAACACATACTAGTAAAAGTTCAATAATTTTGTGTTTTAATGCCCTTAACAAAAGATGAAGAAATAGCATAACATTTTGAATTAATAAAAGTTTGAAAGGTATTCAAGATAGCAAAGTTTCAAACAGAAACTTGAAGGAGTCACAAAAAAAAATCAACATGCATTAATATCAATCAATATGGAGTCTCATAAAATGTTTACAGATTTTTTTCTGAATTTTTTACAATGAGTTACATTGTAAGTCAAAGTTCTATTATTACATGGAAAGCTATTGTCAATGATTAAAATACATAGGTCTAATGATTGACTATATACTTGTCAGAAACAGGCCACATAACTTTGACTGCTAAACCAGATACCATGGCAACACCTGGTTAGTGAAAGTTGAAGAAATATTTTGTAGTTTGTGCATTTTTTAGAGCTGCTGGACTGTAACAGATATGTATTAATTGGAAGTAGATGTGACAGCTTGCAGCATTTCCTAAGATAGGAAGCAAATCATCAACACCTGTCAAGTCTAAGGACTGAAAAAAGATGAATCAAAAGCTATGATGTGTGACTTCAAACACAATGTCACTTTTGTGTACTCATCATTTGTAGAAAGTGTAGGGAAATGTGAGATTTTGTTAATATATAAATATTTTCATCAGTGTCTTAAAGATATGAAAAAGATTCATCACCTGTCAAGTTAAAAAGGGGTAAATTATGAATTCAAAAGAACACATAAAACTTTGACAGTTCTAATCATGTACCATCACCATGATTTCACAGCAGAAGATGCATGGATGCATGAAAGATATTCTAAATAAGGATTGGCAGTTTTAGTATACAAAAACCTTTGCCCTTTTTCTTACAGGTTAAATATGATGAGATAGTTTTATAGAACAAAACCTTCCAAAATTAAAATCGTATTTCAATGCTCAATGATAGAACACTCATTTTATAAATAGTTTCAGATTTTCTATATGCTAAAAAAAACATAAAATACCATTTTCACTCTTTTGTGGAGGCAGGTTTTACAAATGTATCAAACAATTCAGGAATGATTAGGTGTAGGAGGGTCTCACAGTTAAAGGAAATATACCAACACTTTCTTGGCCACTTGTGTACTGCGATTTCACTTATTCATATTTTGCAGAATATAATAATATCTTCCTATTTGACTGAAGCATACCAGGAAAATTCATACTACAGTAGAGAATAGTTAAAAAGTAGGAAAGGAAATGACACAGCAGAGATGCAGATATACAATTTATACTTCATTCACTTTTAACCACCCTATCTTAAAGTTATCACTGATATGTAAGTGCTAACTTTTAAGTAAGCCAAGAGCAATTACAAACAATTACAAAAGGTACAGTGGGTTTTCATGTTACTTGGAGGTTATATTCTACATAAAGAAAAGAATGATTTTAGACAACAACTTAGTCTTAACGTTCCTTAGAAATATGCCCCTTTGGAGATGAATATGCATCTGACAAAGGTTAATACCTCTTTTGGTGTTGAGGACTAGATGAAATAGCTGACTTATATTTTAAGATCATGTAGTTATAAAAAATATAAATGAAATATAAACAAATAAAACATATCTGGACGGATTGTGGGAAGATGGCTCACTGGTAGCAACCCTTGGCAGAGGCTCCTGACCAAAGGAAGAAAAACTGGATGGAATCAGATTCTATGAAGCCAAAGACAGGGAGATGAGCCAAGAAAGAAGTTTGGCAAGCTGTAACTCCAAAGAAGAGCATTCAAGAAAACAAATTACAGGTACAAAGCATATTGATTAGAGGATGGGAGACCCCTCCTCCAAGCAGGAGGCCTGCCGCAGGCTATCTACAAAAGAGCAGGGAACAAAAGACTTCTCATTTTACCTTGTTGGAGAGAGCTGCTAAACTCCAGGTCTCTTTCTCCATGGAGGTCCCACTTATGAACCTAGACGCCACCCTGCCAAACATAAAATTGAACAGATATTTTCCCTCACAAGTCCAAACTCCCAGTCTACCCTTCCCACCTCACATGGCAGTCTGAAGTTCTGCCCCCTGAGGCGCATAGACTGTTTGGTCTTTTCCTGAAAGATATCACAGTGTGAACCACCAACCATCAGGATGGAATCTGTGACTAACATGGAAGAAAGAGTGTGTAGGAAGAAAGGGACACTCGGGGTGGGGAGGAGCAGTCCCCTGGTTATGACTATGCCCAGCCAGTGGTAGTGTTGACCCTCTGTTTGGGCTGTGTCTGGCAGGATGGGGTGCAGAACCCCACACCCCCCGACAGCAGTTGCAGCAGGAGAGTGGTTGCCCTGTGTGGACTGAGTTTGGTAGACATGGCTGGTCCCCAACCCCTGCTGGGCCTGCAAGCAGAGGCTTGATAGGTGTGGACTGTGACCTAAGAGCAAGGGCGTGGTCCCCTGATTACAACAGAACCCTCAAGCAGTGGCTCACAGAGTGTGAACCAATACCTGAGGGATAGGGCGTGGTCCACAGCCTTCTGCAAGGCTGCTGAGCAAAGGCTTACTGGGTGAGGACTGAGACCCACGGGGGGGGGAGGGAGGGAAGGGTGGTGCCCTGATTCTAACAGAGCCTATGAACAGAGGCTTGCCAGGCAGTGGACTGAGACTGGCAGCTGGGGTCATGGTCCCCTAACACCAACTGGTCTGACAGTTTTGGATAGATCCTCCAAGAAGAAACTAAACAAAGAAATATTAGACTTAAACCTGACTGTAGAACAAATGGACTTTATAGACTTCTACAGAACATTTCATCCTAATAAAACTGAATATACATTCTTCTCATCAGGCCATGGGTCATCCTCCAAAATAGATCATATCCTAGGACACAAGTCTAACCTCAGCAAATTTAAAAGTATAGAAATTATTCCTTGTATCTTCTTGGACCACCATGAAATAAAGGTTGAACTTAACAGCAATGGCAATCTTGGAGTCATGGAGTTAAATAATTTTAGGCTGAATGATAGCTGGATCAAAGATGAGATTAAGAAGGAAATCACCAAATTTTTGGAACAAAATGATAATGAAGACACAAATTAACAAAACCTGTGGAATACTGCAAAGGCAGTCCTAAGAGGGAAAATAGTATTGGAAGACTTCATCAAGAAAACAGAAAGAGAGGAAGCCAACAACTTAATGGATCATCTCAAGCAATTGAAAAAGGAAGAACATTCCAACCCCAAACCCAGCAGAAGAAAAGAAATAACCAAAATTAGGGCAGAATTAAATGAAATTGAAAACAAAAGAATTATTCAGAAGATCAAGGAAACAAAAAGTTGTTGTTGTTGTTTTTTTTAAATTAACAAAATTGATAAACTTTTGGCCAACCTAACCAGAAATAGAAAAGTAACATCTCTAATATCATCTATTAGAAATGATAAAGGAGAAATAATAACAGACACTTCAGAAATTCAAAAAATCCTCAATGATTACTACAAAAATCTCTATTCCCAGAAATATGAAAATCTGCAGGAAATGGACTAGTACCTGGAAGCACTCCACCTTCTAGACTCAACCAGAAAGAATTAGAAATCTTAAATAGACCTGTATCAACCACTGAAATAGCATCAACAATACAAAATCTCCCTAAAAAGAAGCCAGGACCAGATGGCTTCACATCTGAATTCTATCAAACCTTTCAAGAGCAACTTGTATCTGTATTATACGCTTTCCAAAGCATAGGAAAAGAAGGACTACTTCCCAACACATTCTATGAAGCAAATATCACCCTGATACCCAAACGAGGAAAGATTATATAAAGATTAATCCAACAAAGAAAGATTACAGATAAATATCATTAATGAATATCAAAGCAAAAATATTTAATAAGATCTTAGTGAACAGAATTAAGCCACACATCAAAAAAAATTATACACCATGATTAAGTTGGTTTTATTTCAGGGTTACAGGATTAGTTCAACATACACAAATCTGTAAATATAATACATCACATCAATAAAATAAAAAACAACGACCATATGATTCTCTCAATTGATGCAGAAAAAGCCTTTGATAATAGCCAGCATCCTTTCATGATCAGAATTCTTAAGAAAATAGGCATAGAAGGGACATTTCTTAAACTAAGAGGCCATTTATGGCAAACTCACAGCCAATATCATATTGAATAGTGTAAAATTAAAAACATTTCCACTCAGATCAGAAATGAGGCAAGGATGCCCACTGTCTCCACTGCTATTCAACATAGTAATGGAAGTCTTAGCCATCACAATCAGGCAAGAGAAGGTGATCAAGGGTATCCAAATAGGGTCAGAGGAAATCAAACGAGAATCTACAAAGAACTCAAACTACTCAATAAGAAAAGAACAAATAACCCCATTTCTATGTGGGCAAGACACTCGAACAGAAACTTCTCTGATGAAGACAGGCACGTGGCCTACAAACAAGTGAAAAAAATGCTCATCATCCTTAATCATCAGAGAAATGTGAATCAAAACCACTTTGAGATATCATTTAACTCCAGTAAGATTAGCCATATCACAAAATCCCAAAACTGCAGGCATTGTCATGGATGTGGAGAGAAGGAAATACTTCTACACTGCTGGTGGGAATGCAAGCTACTATGGCCTTTTTGGAAAGAAGTTTGGAGAACACTCAAGGACCTAAAAGTAGACCTACCATTCGATCCTGCAATTCCTCCACTAGACATATACCCAGATAATCAGAAATTATTTTACAACAAAGACATTTGCACCAGAATGTTTATTGCAGCCCAATTCATAATAGCCAAGACACGGAAACAGCCCAAGCGCCCACTGACCCATGAAAGGATTAACAAATTGTAGTATATGTACACCATGGAATACTATGCAGCCATAAAAAAGATGGGGACGTCACATCTTTTATGTTTACCTGGATGGAGCTGGAACATATTCTTCTTAGTAAAGTATCTCAAGAATGTAAAAAAAAAGTGTCCAATGTACTCAATATTACTATGAAATCAATATATAACCACCTACACGCTCATACGAATGGCAAAACATAACTATAGTCCAGAAAGTAGAAGGGAAGAGAAGAGAGAGGGGATGGGAGTGGAGATATGGGAGGAGAGAGAATATCCGGGGGGACCTCACCTAATGTGCATGATGCAATGGTACATTTCAAAACTACTAAGAAATGAGTATAATTGTGATGGATGTGTTAGTTAGTTCAATGTAAGCATTTCACATTGTATATCAAAGCAATACCCTGAACCCTATAAATGCATCAATGTACAAAGTTATGATTTAATAAAAAATAATTTTAAAAACATCTGTAACAAACTCTAATATTACTTGGCTTAAAGTTTATGATTATAAACAATAATCATACAGATTTGCTTATGACCATATATTCACTATGTGGAAAAAGAATTCATGTACATCATCCTCCCAAATTCTAGTCATACCATTAAAAAATTCAATATTGCCTTTTAAAATTATTCCAGCTATTCTTATATTTTGTTATTAGGCAACATGTTTATATTATAATGCTCTTTAGAGGCAGCTTTTTAAAGTAAATATAATGACGTACTGTCTTAAATTTCTGTTTTACCCATTTAAACCTAATTTGCCCTTTTATAAGGGCAACATATTTTTCCCAGTGTGCTGAAGACTAATTTTAGGATATAGCATAAAGAAAACATTTAAGAATCTAGTTGATGGCAAATAGCCTTTCCTTTCTACCTCTTTTTTGGAATCAACTATGCGATACAGACTGTGCCAAACATTAGTGGAAGAATTCCAAAGATATTAGCTCATTCTTCCATATGTAATTATTTTATCTTAAAGTGATTGCCTTGGAAATGATGTTCCTTAGAGTGAAGTGTTCTCAAATAAGTCTATTACAACCCAGTCAAGAAAAGGACAAAGCTCTATTTTTCATTAGCAACATAGAAGCAGTCACAAAGTGACAACTATGCCTTCTATCACTTAGTACTTTTTACGTATTGAAAGCTTTTAAATTGGTAACCAAAAGGGAAAATAAGAAATAGCAATATGAGGTGGGGAGGGCCAATGATCTTTTGTTAAACTTATTTCTTAGTTATCGTAAGTAGATGGGCTAAGGGTGAATATGTCTGAGCAAAATCCTCATGGTTTTGAGCAAGAAAAATGGCTACATTTGGTTTTGGATTTGCAATAAATTGTCTCAGATGAATTGAAGAAAGTTCCATCTTATTTTCTGTCTCTACACAGGTTCATTAATTAATCTTTCTCTTATTGATCACATCCAAACCTACACCACTCAGAATTCCAGTCAAGCCATGGCATTTGCAGTGGTTATGGGATGTCTTTTAGGTTATTTATGTTGAGTGTCATTTGCTAAATAATCTTCTAAGAGAGTGTAGTAGTCAGAATTCTCCTGAGGAACAGAAAACCAATGTCATGGCCCAGTGCAAGTTCACAGAAACAATGCTTCATCAGCCATCTAGGCGTCCCTCAGTACCATCAAGGTGATTCCTCATACTGACTATCGCTGTCAGAGACGGAAGAGTAACCTTTAAGACATTGGATAGAATATTAAAATTAAGGGACATGATAAAAAACAAAAACAAAAACAAAAAATACTATTAGCTGTCTTCATTCAATCCCTATTAACAATCATCTGAGTTTTTCAGTGACATCCAGGAAAAAGTAAGTGAGAAGTTCAACAATTTTCAAAGTTACTTCAAGTGAGAAAGAACAACTAGTAAGTAATTAAGTTACATGAGCTATTTAGTAACACACTTACTTTAAACAATATATAAGGCTTAGTGACAACTAAAAAAAGAACCCCAAACAAACAAGCATGACTCTTGGGCACCAAAACTAATACGTTTTTAGCTTTACACAGGTGTTGCTACAAATGTTATATCCTTTAAAGGAATATATGGTATTACAGTCTCTCACAAACCTGAACTGTATGAGGACAGCTATTCTACCTTAGTTTGGGGATAAGCATTCTACCTTAGTTTTTCTATTTTTTAATGTAAATCCTATTTAGTTTTTATTTATTTATTTTTCTAAGATATACTCGCCTAGTATTGGGAGGTAGGTAGCATAGGAATAAATGGAATTTTGTCAGCTTCTAAAGGAAAATATGTGCAAATCCAGAAATCAGATGGTTATATACTTTGGTTAGGCTATTATGTGAGTTGTACACATGAATTTTTTAAATATCGGCTATACCAAAGCAAAACGAGAAAAATTAATGTAAGTACTATATTATGTTAAAGATAGAGATCACCAAAAACAATGATTACATTCAGCATTTAAGTAAGAGATAATTAGAACAAATAAATAGATAAGCCATGATCTTTGATCTTTCCCTGTCACCTTGGCTGGAGATCTCCATTATACTGTCACTTGATTAATCTAAAGGTCTTGAGGTAGTGAAATACTTCTGAAGACATCTACTTGTGTAATAATCCTATAAACCCTCAGCTTGAATTTTTCAGTAGGTTCCATTGTCCTTGCTGCAGAAAGGTTTGCACATTCAACTGGAGATATTAACCCAGGGATAATCTCCTGAGAGATTTCAGGAGTTTACCTGCAGTGGTGAGGGTTATTTATAGTCATCTTACCAATCAATGAGGTGCATTTTCACATGGCTTTCAAGCATATTCCCTTTGCATCTTTTCTGATAAATACCATCACTTAGTTCAAGGTCAAGAAGAGGACTCTTGGAAAACTCTCATGGTAATGCGTTTGGGTATGTGATTAGTCCTTCATAATATTTATCTTTATAAACTTGCAATAAAATTGCATCTAGTGGACACTCTTAAGGGCATTTAGTCATGCATAACAATACTTTGACAAACTTGGTTTAACCAAAGGTGGCAAATACTTAGCCATGAAACAATGGAATTTTCTGTTGAGTTGAGGACCTTGTCCTTAGATAATTTGGCCAGTTTTTGTTTTAGCTCTCATTATATCCATGGGTTATATTATAGGAACAAGTAGTTTTTGAATCAATGGTAATAGTTTTTAAAATGAAAGTTATAAAATTAATCTCCCTATCATTGAAAAATAAATTGAACTGTCCCTTTTTGTGAAACAAATTTTCAAATATTTTGATATGGTCATGGAATTTGACTACTGCATCAGAAAGACTCCACTTGTCCTGAACACAAGACTACAATACTCAATCCATAATCAAAATCCAGACTGTAGCATTGGAGTCAAACTTACTTGTTAGTGTTAAAATACATCTTAAGAGTCATTTCTCATTCATTTACCACTTTTAGAATTTTGCTAGGGTAATATTAACAAAGAGAACACTTGTCTTAAATACCCTCAGAAATATGGGTCAACTTGCCTTACCGACATTGATTTAATATTCACCAATTTATCTTGCCACAATAATAAAATTAAATCATCCTATTTACTGTATAATATTAATCATCACTATCAAAATGGAAAAGAGTGAAGTTGCTCTTGAGGCATCCATACAATTAATTATTGGTATTTAGTTAATAGCAACTCTGGGAGTAAGAAAATTTTTATGAACACAGAGAGCACTGAAGAATCTTCAGGGCATTTTAAATGTATACTGTCAAGTAGTCTATGATTGATGACAGTATTGAAAACAAGAAACCATTATTACAAAAGCCTTTGCCTTTCAGCATATTTTTATTTTAACCTGACAAGTAAGCTATCATTAAATCATTGAACCATATTTTCAACTGAAATAAAATTTAGAGAATTATAAATTAAAAACAATTATTTTTTATCATTTCTTCAACAAGAACAAAAATTTTATGTTATTTGGTGTATAAAAATGTAAATACAGCTTAAGAACAAAAAACATTTTAACACTTCCTTTCTTTGTGTTATGAGTTTGGAGCTTGAATCTGAGGAATAAAAACTATAAAACATTGTGAAAAATAGTCATAAATTTTTAAAGACAAATATCAGTATTGGAAATATTTTTAAAAAGCAATATATAACAGTGATTAGTAAGAATTTTTTCTTTTTACTTAGAAGTAGATCATTTTTATTAAAATGATACATGAGTGTTCCATAATTAGAGATTTTGCAGAATAGTTTAGCAGCAATGAAGAATTCTATTATCTCGAAGTAAAATAATTTTGTCATTTTAGTGAGAAAAACTAATTTCAATAACTTCTTTGTAAAACTTTGCCAAGCAAAGAAAAATGCAGTTAAAACAGGGCAATGCCTGTGCCTCAAAGGAGTAAGGTGCTGGCCCTGTATACCAGAGGTGATGGGTTCAAACCCACCCCTGGCCCAAAACTAAAAAACAAAAAAAATGCAGTTAAACAATGAAGCCCTTATTCTTTATAAGAAAAAAATGTCATAAGCATGATAACAGATCTCAATATTTTTTAGTAAATTAATTATATGAGTGTGCTATTTTTAACATAAGCAGAATGTTACTTTTATTCAGATATTCATCTTTAATTATACCTTGAAATTTGCCTTTGATTATATTTAAACTTAAGCTTATAATTTATATGTATGTATTTAGAAAAACAAATAATATATAATCATATAATATATCAAAATGTTTGCCATTTTAAAAGTATAATTACCTGTATTAGACTTCATCTGAATAAGCTTAAATTGACTTAATGAATAAATGATATTTATTATTTGCTATGAACTAAATATTTGTGCTCTACAAATTTATACATTGAATCCTAATACCTCAATTTGATTATATTAATAGATGGGCTGAGCTTATGGGAGGTAATTAATTCATGTGGTAAATCCCTCAATGAATGAGATAAACGCCCTCATAAAAAGACAGTAGAGAGTTTGCTTTCTCTCTCTTTTTGCTTTTCATCTGTTGAGACACTAAAGGAAGAAAATTATCTGAAAATCAGGAAGACTCTCAGCAGATGCCAGATCTGCTGGTGTCTTGACCTTGGACTTTCCAGCCTCAGGAACTGTGAGAAATAAAGGTGTGTTATTAATCCAGCCATGGAATGGCAATGTGTTACCACAAACCATTATCATACACCTATTTTATACCTAATATTTGTTTTTTATTAAACCATAGCTGTGTACATTAATGCGATCATGGGGTACAATGTGTTGGTTTTATATGAAATTTGAAATATTGTCTTCAAACTGGTTAACATAGCCTTCCTGGCATTTTCTTAGTTATTGTGTTAAGACATTTATATTCTACATTTAGTAAGTTTCACATGTACCCTTGTAAGATGCACCATAGGTGTGGTCCCACCAATTACCCTCCCTCTACCCATCCTTCCACCTTCCTTCCCCTTCCTTTCCCTTAATATTACACCTAATGTTAATGAACAATTTTAATTAATTACTAACTTTAACCAGTCTGATTAATTTCTGTTTCCTTTAGATCAAAAGAGGTAAAATCCAGAATGAAAAAATATTTTACTTTCATTTACAAATTATAATGAGGAAAAACTTTACACATCGTTTAATCTATAGTCATTCTATAATTAATATATATAATGAAGGTATGTCTGATGACAAATGCTTTGATTTTTTGATTTAATTGTCTAGATATACAAGATTATGTATTAGTAAATTTGATTTAGTATTAGGTTCAATAGAATTAAATAAAAACATTCAAATTTCTATGTCAGCCAACATATTAAACCCTTGTAATTTATAGAAAAAGTATTTAAAATATTAAAATGATCTTAAAAATATCTACTAATATAATTTCAAATAGATAAATTATATTTCAAATTTTTAACATTTTTGGGGAAAAATAAATTTCCCATATAATAAATGTCATGGAAGATATTTAAATTAGTTTTGTATAAAACAAAAATAATATGTTACCATCAGATTTAGATGATTAAGAGATGGAAAGGCATGTGCTTATCTTTAAATAAATATTATTAATTTTAATTTGCTTAGAGAGGAATCTAATTATTAAGGACACAATAACCTTTTTTGAGGAAATTTAGAAACCAGTTTATTTGCCTAAAATTTATAGCCAACCAATTTTGAAAAAGAGTAAAGTTGGAGGTCTAATTTTCTGGTTTCAAAACTTACTGAAAGTTACAGTAATCAAAACAATGTGATATTGCCACAGATATATACATGAATGCAATAGAAGAGAAAGCTCACATATAAAATCTTGGATATATAGTCAAATGATTTTTAGCAGTGGTGCTAAAACTCTTCAATGGAGAAATTATAGTCTCAACAAATAATGCTGGAAGAATGAATTTGGAACCTTACCCTATGCCATATACGAAAATCAACTTAACTCAAAGACCTAGACTTAAGAGCTAAAACTATAAAACTCTTAGAAAAAAACATAGAGGAACTTTTTTTGACATTGGATTTAGCAATAATTTTATGGATATGAAAATATAAGAAATAAGTAAGAATAGATAAACTACATTAACATAAAAACAAACAAAACTTTCTACATCAAGGGCATAATTCTGTAGAATGAAAAGGCAACTGAGGAATGGGAAAAATATTAAAATTGAAAATCAAATATCCAGTTGAAAAATTTCAGGTTCAAACAACCTGAAAAAGGACATGAATAGGAAGGGAATTTTTATGCACACTCCAACGTAGGTGAACCTTGAAGAAATAAGCCATTCACCAAAAGCAAATACCATGACCTTCCGTAGTAGGTCCTTGGTTTCAGGATTTGGAGAATGAACCCATGGACCACAGATCAGTTGTAAGATAGGATTTTATTGGACAGAAAAAAATACAGAAGCAGTAAAAAAGACACCAGAGCCTCTGGCAAAAGGGGAAGAGCCAAGTTGGAAGTTTCTCCTGGGTTCTTTGTCTAGGAGTCTATATTACATTTTTGACAGGACTTGGTAGGTGGAAAAATATCCTTTCAAAGTTGAAAGCAGTTCCTCCTGAGGCAAGATTATTAGGTCTTTACAGTTTTTGTCTCAGGGAAAGAATTAGAGTGTGTGTGGGGGGATCCAAGCCTTCTTCCAATTCTTAGAGAAAAAACTTTCAATATTTCTTTATTCAATAGTTGTTGGCTGTGGTCTTTAATATATGAAGGGCTTTTTATTGTATAACAATACTCAAAGTGCAATAATCTAATCATATTTAATTTATTGGAAGCAGCCAAACTAAAGATGAATTACTTGTTAACCAATTTAAGTAAATGGCTATTTACTTCTAACTGGTATTGGTGTGACATTCAACTAAAAAATAATGTAATTCCATCATTACAGAGGTTAGGATGATGGAAGACTGGGGTCATTGTCAGAATCCATATCATTTATTAATTTCTATAGTTTAAAATAATGTATTGGAGTGTTCATTTTATTTTCCTCCTGGAACTTTCCATTGAGCACAAATTTCATATATACAAATGCCTTCTGGATACTTCCACTTGGATTTTTAAAAAACACATCAAAGTTATCTTTGAGCCCAAAACTACATTATTGATGCTTGCTCACCAACGTTTTTTAGATTTCACATGCAAGTGAGTTTATATAGTATTTGTCTTTCAGTGTTTGGCTTAGTTTCATTAGCAAAGTGTTCATTCCTGTTGTTGCCAATGGCAATTTTTTTTTTCATTTTTTATAGTTGAATAATGTTCTCTTGCATCTATATAACACAAATCCTTTATCCACCCACCCATCCATTTGTTGTTTCAATATCTTGGCTATGGTAAATATTGCTTCTGTGAGCATAGTGATGAAAATATCTCTTTGAGATACTAACTTTATAATATCTGCATGTATATATAACAGCATGAATACTGGATCTCATAGTCATTATATGTTCAATTTTGGCGGGAATATCTAAACTCCTTTCCATAAAGGCTATACCAATTTATATTTCCACCATCTTCACACAAGTGTTCCCTTTTCTCCATGTCTTCATCGACACTTGTTGTCTATCTTTTTAATGGTATCTTAACAAGCATGAGGTAATATGTCATTAAGTTTTTTATTTGTATTCTTCTGAAGATTACTGATGTTAAGTACTGTTTTATACGTCTATTGGTCATTCCTGTCTTCTTTGAAAAAAATATTTATTTGGTCCTTTGCCTATCTTTAAATTATGTTACTTATTTATGATTGAGTAGTGTTTCTTAAATATTTTATATATTAACCTTTCTCACATATACATTTTCTCCTCATCTCCACTATTTTTTTATTTTGTTGATTGTTTCCTTTCCCATGCAGAAGCTAATAAGGTTGATGTGGTCTCACTTTTTAAAAAAAATTTTTGCTTTTATTCCTTGCTTTGTATTTTTGCTTTTAGTGCCATATCCAAAAATTCATTGCTAAGACCAGTACCAAGGAATTTTTCTTCATGTTTCATGTTTTCTTCTCTGAATTCTATGGCTTCAGACCTTAAATTAAAATCTTTAATTTATTTTAAGTCAATTTGCATATGTAATACAAAACAAGGGTTTGATGTCATTCTTTTCTATGTAGATCTCTAGTTTCCTCAAGGCTATTTATTGAAAAGACATTCTTTACTCATTGACCTTATATATGGAAAACTCTAAATACTTCACACACACACACACACACACACACACACAAAGTTAGTATTAATAAATTAGTTCAATAAATTTTCAGGATACAAAATAAACTCCCTAAAACCTGATATGGTTATATACACTAGTAATGAGGTTTAGGAAGAATAAATTAAGGAAACAATCCCACTATTATAACATAAAAAATGAAATACTTAGTAATATTTAAACACAGAGGCATAAGTTCTATACCAGGGGTCTTCAAACTTTTTAAACAGGGGGCCAGTCCACTGTCCCTCAGACTGTTGAAGGGCCGGACTATAGTTTTTTTAAAAAAAACTATGAACAAATTCCTATGCACACTGCACATATCTTATTTTGAAGTTAAAAAAAAAAGGGAACAAATCAATATTTAAAATGAAGAACAAGTAAAGTTAAATCAACAAACGTATTAGTATTTCAATGGGAACTATGGGCCTGCTTTTGGCTAATGAGATGGTCAATGTTCGGTTCCATATTTGTCACTGCTAGTCATAACAAGTGATGCAAGTGTGAGTCCATTAGTCTAGATCTGGTTGGAGACTTCAGGTGTTTTATTCTGGAAAAAGTTTGTTCACAGACATAAGTGCTACCAAAGATGGTTGCCACTTTGAGTGCATGGTTCCTGAGATTAGACTATGTCTCAGAGGGGAGAGTTGCATAGAAATTAGGAAGGCTGCTTGACTTGAATGCATCTTTCAGAGTCACAATTCTGCAGTTCAGCGAGTTCCATTTGGTAAATCATATCCACAGTTTCAATGTCAATAGAAAATGGGTTACGGAAAAGCTGTATGTCCTGTTCATGGAGATGAAGCTCTTTAAATCTAAATTGGAACTCCTTTTGCAATGTCTCCAGTGAATCCACACATGTTTTATTTGGGAATGCAACCAATGGATTTTCCACTAACAGATTTTGAGTTGTGGGGTGATGGCAGAAATTTTCCTCTTTCACTTGTTTGATGAGGAGGCCTAATTTTACTTCAAATGCTTTCACATGTGATTGCATATCACAGATGAGCTTCCCCTTTCCTTGAAGTTGCACATTGAAATTGTTGAGTAGCTCTGTTACATCT
>CAUYPK010061267.1:0-25563 GCA_963574355.1 Loris lydekkerianus
TGTTTACATGGATGGAGCTGGAACATATTCTTCTTAGCAAAGTATCTCAGGAATGGAAGAAAAAATATCCAATGTACTCAGCCCTACTATGAAGCTAAATTATAGCTTTCACATGAAGGCTATAACCCAACTATAGCACAAGATTATGGGGAAGGGCCAAGGAAGGGGAAGGGAGGGGGGAGGTTTTGGTGGTGAGGGTAATGGGTGGGGCCACATCTATGGCGTATCTTAGAAGGGGTACTGTCGATTGCACTAATGTACACAGCTATGATTTAACAATTAAAAAAAAAAAAGAAAAGAAATATTAGACACTTGGTAATCTTCAAGCCCTACCAGAAGACTCTACCTGGATGACGTGGAGAAAGAAAGTGCACAGCACCCACTGATGACTCACTTTACAGAGAAATGATGACAGCTGTCACTCAATTTGTATTTTAAAGGCTATATTTAATATGATAGTTACTACTCACAACTGAGAAAAGTACTGCTAACAATTCTGGAAGTGGAAGAGGTTGAACAGCAAAGCTATTGCACTCTGTTAGCTAACTAGTAGATTTTTTAGTACAGGATCCTCAGATCAGACTCATAGAAGGTTTATCCTCATATAAAATAGAACATTTAAATTTAGAGGGTTTTTAAAAATCAGAAGGAAATATAGGGTGAGGAAATTTCATATATATATATATATATAATTAATATTAAATCATAGTTGTGTACATTAATGCGATAACGGAGCCCCATACATTGGTTTTATAAACAGTTTGAACCATTTTCATCACATTGGTTAATATAGCCTTCCTGGCGTTTTCTTAGTTATTGTGTTAAGACTTTGAAACTAATTTTTGGCTTTCATATGAAAGCTATAACCCAGTTATAACCTAAGAATATGGGGAATGGGGAGAGGAAGGGGAGGGAAGGGGAGGATTGGCCGAGGGAGGGTAATAGGTGGGATTACACCTGCAGTGCATCTTACAAGGGTACATGTGAAACTTAGTAAAGGGTGAGGAAATTTAATATGAAGTTTTCATCCTTGTCTTTCCACTGTGACTTACAAATCTATGTTAGTGCCTTTGTTCAGGAAGATTTTCTCTATTTAAAGCCTATTTGCTTTTATAAATGAAAGCTAATTCTGCCTCTTTTTTTGGCATCTTCTTCACCTCTATGAGCTGTAAATAAAAAGTTAGGAAGTTAATTTTATCCATTATGGTTTTGTTTTAGATCTACGTGCTCAGATTTGATTTGGGTAAGTTTCTAAGTTGTTATTCTAAGTTGAATGGACTTAGGATTCTCAGTCAATTGCTATTTCACTCAGAAGCATAAGATAGAGAAGATATAGTCACAATCTATTGGAGGACTGTGATATCTCAGGATGAATTGTTCATGTATATTTACTGTAAAAGATCTGGAATAATCCTTAACAAATTAAGAGCAAAATAGAAAGGATTCAAATTTTTGACTATGCAAGATGTTTCATTCATTTAGGAAGATTATCAAACAAATTCATAAAATAAAGTTTGGCCTTCCAGAAAGTACATTCTCTTCCCATGTTATTTTATCAATAACCCTTCCTCCTTCAAAAAAGTGAGCTTATTTTAGAAAATATAAAGTATCAAAGGATGTACCAACCCAATTAAATCCAACAAAAATACATTTATTTATGTATTATATATGTAAAAATACATATATTTATGTCAAATATATTTTTATGCATAACTATCTGTTACTACAAATAAAAGGACCAAGAGATTCAGCCGTGATTTCTAAACCAACAAAACAAACAAGAATAATGATCTGAGAAAAGCCTGGAGATGCTCTAGCTGTATTCCCAAGACTATATAGATTTAGTACTTCATTATTTTCCCAAGAAATACATCTGGGACAATTAGAGAGCCATTATTTTTTAATTTATGAGAGAGAGAACAGTGTATTGAAGACCTTTTTAAAGACTTTCATAGAAGTTTTATATGGTGTTTACGTTACTGAAATGTTTACGTTTTCTGTTAAAGCATTTAATCACCCTCATGTACTCCCTTTCTTCAATGCATGGTGCTGGTGAACATTCTGCCCCATTACCTTCTGGTATTTCCACACAGACCATGACCCTTTCAGTATATATTCTTTCTGCCAATGTGTATTTGTTTTCACTAGTTATTTTCAACTGTATTATTCTTTCTGCTTGGCCTGGGATATATTCTATTTTTGTTTATTGAAAGATCTGTTACAAAACTCAAATGAACTAACTTTCCTGTCCAGCTCACCAGCAGTATTGAAGGAAAAAGAAAATGATGTGTGTTTCAACCTCATTTAACTCAGGTCAATTCAGTGGGCATATTTAAGCATTTATTAAGCTTTTGTTACTATGTTTATATAAGCAGCAAACATCACAGGTACTTGTTCTGCACAGTGATTTGAGTGCATTGTTTCATGTGTTCTCACAAAACTTCACCATTTATTCTCTCCACTTTATAGGTGAGAAGACCAAGGCATCATCACTGTATTATGAAGTTTCATATGGTTGTTAGGAGAATTAGATAAGAAAATAATCTAGTTAAATGCCTCTATCCTAAGTGTTCAATGAATTTCTCCTACTATGTTTTGTAATTATCCAACTGAATGACCATGAAAAAATTCAGAGAACTGTGACTTACGATTTCAAACATCAACACTATTTTCTGAAGAGTAGTAGGCAGAGGAGAGAGAGGCTCCCTTTGTGAGTGCGGCTTGCTGCAGTAGTCCAACCAGCGAACCTGGACTGCAACTTTCTTTCTTTTTTAATTTAATTTTTATTAATTATAACTGTCTACATTTATGGGGTACAATGTGATAATTTGATATGGAATGCTTAAATGAAACAGATTAACATAATCATCACTGATTAACATAATCATCACCTCACTTAAGTATCTGGACTGTGATTTTCATTTATTACCATTGCAAGTGAATTGAGAATCTGGTCAGGACCCTTGCAAAATTGTTTCGTACTCCACTTTCATGCTGGTTTTTTTAAACTGCACATACGCAAGTCTAGGGAGCTTATTTTCCCTTTTTAAATTCTTGTGAAGAAGAATGCTCCACTTATTTGACAAAATATTTTTCTATCTCATTACACTTTAGGCCAGGGAATATTTCCCAAGACTCAAATTCACCTTTTCTATGTTCAGTAAAAAAAAAAAAAAAAAAAAAAAAGGCATGGCAATACATGTTTTTTTTTTTTCCTTTTTTCTTCAATACAGTAAGTGGGTGTGAGTGTGTGAGTGTTTTTTATTTTCTAATGCCAAAGTCAGGGCTTTTAATGTATCTGTTGCTAGAATAGTGCACAATGTACCCTAGAGGTATATTTTTATCCTGCATTCCCTGCTACTTGCCTGCTTCTTAGTTTCTAGTGCCCTTTCCACTAATTTATGACCATGTATATTCATTGCTTATCCCCCACTTACAAGTGAGAACATGTAGAACTTATTTTTCAATTCCTGAGATAATGTTCTTCAGTCCCATCTAGGTTCCTGCAAAAGACATTATTTCATTCCTTTTTTTTTTTTTTTAGTGATCCATAGCATATACAGTTTATATACCACATTTTATTAATCCACTCATCAGTTAATAGGCACTTAGCTTGATTGCAGGTCCTTAATATCTCTAAATTGTGCTGCAATGAACAGTAGGGTACAGTTGTCTTTTCAATAAAATGACTTCTATTTCTTTGTTTAGATATCCAGTAGTGAGATTGCTGGATTAAATGGTAAGGATTTCAGAACTGGAGAAGACATGGAATGAATATCTTTATTTTGCAGGTGAGGTTCAAAGAATTTGTGTCAGAATCTAGAATAAAAATTAGTTTTCTTTATTTTTAGTTCAATGATCTTTCTACTGTGTCATACTTTCTCCTATGGCTAAACAAAGGGCCATAGCCCTCATACTACTTCCCCTCATAGGATGCCTCCCATAGAACAGTCAGCAAGTTCCCCGAATATGCAGTATTACCAATTGACAATGTTGCCATTAAAAAAATTCCCGCATAAGTGAACCTCTGTCAGAGGTCTGACACAAGTCTACATACATTTAAGACAATAAGTTGGTTTCTTAAAAAAAAAAAAAAAAAAAAAGCAAAAGTGCCGATTAGTGGTTTCAATGAATTCATTCCATCATTAATCTTATACTTGTTCAGCTCTACACAAGAGACTAAATAAAAGAAAGTTCATGATTATCATAGGAATCTGGATTAATGGGGATCATATGTTGTTGATATTTCTGGTCCAGAAAACAATTTATGCATCTTTATTTGGTGCCCCTGTACAAAAAAACTAATATCAAGAAGAAAAAAATTCAGTCATACTGGGTATTTCGTAAAAGTGATGGAAGACTTTACCAGCGGCAGGAAAAAAGACATGGAATCTGTCAGTAACAGAGGGAAAACACCAGGGCCAGTGATACACTCCTGGATAGGCACTGTGATCAAAATCCCAATGCAGAAGTAAAATTTGAGAAAAATAAATGAAAAGAAATTAGAAGAACATTAGGACAAGCGGATACTATTAATATCTATACATCTGGGTAGAGAGTGAAGCATAAATTTTGATGTTTTCTTTATGTTCTCCTATATTTTCCAAATTAGCATATATTAATTTGTATTTTTAAAGAACATTGGCAATTTTTGCACATGTGCATTTGTGAATTTTTTGTTGGATGACTTATAAACAGAGATATGACTTCTTTGTAATGATAGTCAATGATAAGAAAAAAATACAATTAAATTACTAAATTCAAAAACAGGGTTTCTGGAAGAATTTGTGAAGATAATGCTCTCTTGGAGAGGTATATCTAAGGAGTGCATGGTTAGTGTTTTACTTAAATTACTTCCAAGCTGCCATTGTTGTTTAGTTAATCTTCAAGTTTGTGATAAAAGTACATTATGCAAAACTAAAATGAATAACAGTGTGGATGAAACACTTTATTTCATTGTCCTTCAGCTATTTGGTCCCCTTCCCTGAAATTAATCAACACAGCCAGGTTTTGGGTTAACTTTTCAGAAATAGTCTATAATGTATTAACAAATATAGCATTTTTTATAAATGACTTTAATATACTTATACCTCTATTATGCCTTTTAACATTTTTAAAAACTTTATAGATTTTTATACATTTAATACAGTTTTTTATACATTGTGTACTTTTTATATATGACTTATATCTCTCTTATACATTTAGTAGCATACTACTGTACTATTTTAGGATTTGCTTCATTGAAACTGTGTCTTTGAAGATCTTTCCAAATCAGTATGTAAAGACCTTCTAATTTTTTCTTTCTTTCTTTTTTTTTTTTTTTATTTTGGACTGGATGTTGTTCCATCACAAGGAAGTATTATAATTGGTATTTTAATTAGGACTGAATAAGTAGTTTCCAATCTTTTGCTTCTATAAACAATGAGGCAATGAATATTCTCATGAGCAGATCCTTCCTTCCAAGCTGTTATAATCACCTCTACCACCTGCATTTCTGATCTGGCAGGTTCAGTTTATGCATTATCATACTTTTCTAGTCTAGAGCCTACCTTCAATTTGAGACTATGACTTTGACATTTCCCAGGCTTCAGAGTTTCTCTGGTGGAGAAACTTCTTATAGGAGGCAGTGGGAAGATTTCCTAATAGGATCCAAAGCCCAGGAAACAATCACAAACTTCCACTCCTTGAGGTGGATGCTTTGCATTTTAGAGTGGGTTCTCTGAAACCCAGTAACATGGAATGTGTTCCTGCAGGAGATTACTGAGAAATCCATGTGTTGTATGTATTCTGCAAATGTTGGATCAGAGTTAGATTTACCTTCTTTATAAAAAAGCAGGAAAATACCTCTCATTAAGAGGCTGATGACAAGTTTCACTTAGGATAATTTTCTTCAGTCCCATCCAGCTTGCTAGAAAAGACATTATTTCATTCCTTTTCTTAGTGCTCCATGGCATTTGGAGAATATATCATATTTTATTTATATCGGTATATACAGCATACCTGGATAAATAAAATTTATTTTATTTATAAAATAAATAAATTCTGATTAAGTAACTTATTACCATATACTAGTGTTAAATAATGTATCTATAATAATTCACAGCACAATTGAAGGGTTGGAAATAGAACTTGACTGTACTGCTTTGCACTTGATGAGCATATTACTAGTTCTGTTGTCTACATGTCATTATCACTTTCCCAGCAACTCATGTGATGCCCAAAGAACCACCAGAGAAATAAGAATGGGAAGAATCAAGGGAACTCAAGGAGTAGACCCTCATAGCTATTTTCAACACCAGTCTTAAGACTGAGAAATAATGAAACATTATTTCAACAGTTAAATAGTGAAAAGATTGTGCAAATCACAGCCATTATATTTATTAAATGGAAAACATAATAATAGATTTCATGATTTTTCACCCTGAGATCAATTCTTGTCAAATTTTATTAAAAAGTTATTGAAAATAGAGTAAAATAAAAGTAGCTAAAAGACACACAGAAAAAATACTCTGAAGCTAAACTTTCATATCACCTGAAGTTACACAAATAATTTCTCATTGGGGTAGAAGATAGGGAAAATCAATTAAAATACATTATATTTTATTCTTGATTTAGTTCCTTGCTTCCCTGGAAAAAGTATTAGAAAGTATTATCCATGAAAGTTTTGAAAATTACTTTTGCAAATTATGAAAAGCACATGATAAGCAGCTGAAGAAGTAAATTTTGTTTTGCTTCAGTAGTAAATTTCACTAGGTAGAATGGACCTCTCAGTTATTTTGACCGTCCAAGAATGATGACATCACTGGGTGTGTGGGTAGCCTAACAGAACAATGGTAAAGAGGAAAAAAGTCATAAGTGGGTAAAGCAAAATATTTTTGTAAATAAAATTTTATGAGTAAGTTTTTGTGAACAAAGTTGTAAAGCCACTTCCATTTGTTTACATATTTTCTATGGCTGTTTTCTCCTTAAAACAGTACAGTCACATAACTGAAACAGAAATCACATGGTGAGAAAAGCCTAAAATATTTGCTGGTCCTTTAGTGTAAAAGTTTGAAGACCGCTGGTTCACAAGAAAGTCACAATAAGTTGATATTTAGCTATCCCACATAGTACTCCTCCCTTTTCCTTTTCCCTCAGAAACCAATGAACAATCAGATTAATTGTATTTTTATTCCTAAATCTGAAGAAGAAAATGTATTCTTCAAATATAGCTCCTCTTCTGGGGTCTGAGAAATAATGGAACTAACTCAGAAAGGAAAGCATGACCATAAAGTGAGAAGACAAAGAAAGAAGAATCATAGGACATAAATAAATGGAAAGATATACCATGTTCATGGGATTAGAAAAGTTAATATTGTTAAATCTATATTTCCCAAAGTGATCTTCAGATTCAATGCAGTATCTATCAAAATCCCAATATCATATTTCATAGAAAGAGAAAAAACAATCCAAAATTTGTTTGGAACTACAGAAGACCCAACAAAATCATGAGCAAAAAGAACAAAAATAAAGGCATAACACTACCAGATTTGAAAATTTATTATAAAGCTGCGGTAATCAAAACAGCAGAATACTGGCATAAAAACAGACACATAGACCAATAGAACAACATAGAGAGCCCCCCCAAAAAATCCATTTACATAAAATATTTACAGTCAACTGATTTTTGATGAAGATCTCAATAATACAAAATGGGAAAGAATAACCTTTTCAACAAATAGTGCTAGGAAAACTAGGTAGAAGGAATTAGACCCTATTTTTACATCACATCAAAAATCAACTCAAAATGGATTAAGGATTTATTCATAAAAAATTCCCCATTGACAATTGTCTGAGTGTAAATTTTTTAGGTATGACTTCAGAAGCTCAGGCAATAAAAGAAAAATCAAGCATGTAGGACTACATCAAAGGAAACAATCAGCAAAGTGACAGGCAACCTACAGAATAGGAGAAAATATTTAAGTCATATATGTGATAAAGATGTGATATCAAAAATATATAAGAAATTCACACAACTTAATAGCAAATAACCAATAATCTAATTTTTAAAAATGAGTAAAACATTTGAATAAACATTTTTTCAAAGGAAGACATACAGATGGCAAAAGGTCTATGAAAAAGTGCTCAATCATTGGGTAAATCTAAATTAAAACCATACTGAGATATCACCTCATACCCGTTAGAATGGCTATGAGCAAGAAGATCATAGATAACAAGTGCTGACTATAATGTAGAGAAAGGGGAGCTCTTGTACACTTATGGTAGAAATGTAATTTGGTACATCCATTATGAAAACAAGCAGTTAGAATTATCATATGAACCAGTAATCCCACCTCTGGGTACAAATCCAAACTATGTGAAATCAGTAGGTCAAAGAAATATCTAAACTCTCATATTTATTGTAGCATTATTCCCAATAGCCAAGATTTAGAATCAACCTAAGTGCCCATCAAGGGATGCATGGATAAAGAAAATGTGGGACTTTGGAAGACGGTAGACGAGAGCTTGTTTACCAGCATGCTGCACCAGGGTACAGGAATAAAAGTTGGGAGCATCAGCCTTCATAAACATTGCTCATCATGAGGCAGCATTGTGAAATCCCAGGGAAGTGATGTAGGACACCCAGTGTGGAGAAAAAAGGTGATGGAGTGAAACATAACAAAGTAAGAATACATGAGGGGAGTAAAGGCAACAAAGGGAAATTAGAACACAGGAATGCTGTGTGCACCCAGCCAGCACAGTGCAGACTGAACTGTGCAACCACCATACACCTTCTAAATCCACAGTTGGGGTCCTGACTGATGTCTGTGCAGAGACATTACAGTAGACAACAGGCCCTGTGGGGATTAGACAACAGCTGAAGTCATCCTGATCTCTCAGGGGCATTGTGCTGGGACTACAGCAGGCAAGGTGGGAAACAGAATGACCAGTAGCTTTTTTTGATACACACTCTGATAGTTAAGCCAGGCACTTTATCCCTAGAGTGCAGTGGGACCTGAAATTGGGAGGGCTGTGTTCTGAAAGGATATTCAGGCTACTGCTTTGATGGTTCCTAGGTGAGGTGTGGAAAGCCAAGGCCTCTGTACATCTGGCCAGGCATTCATATGACCCTTGTACAAGAGAAACAGCCTCTTGCTTGTGCAGCCCAAACCAACCCTCCAGGCACCTGTGGCTTTCAATCTGCTTGAACTTGATCCTGCACCCTCAGTCAGTTTGGTCCAGTATCTGCACACTGTTTTGGGCTAAGTGTCTCTGCTTGGAAGCCTTGCTTGTAGCTTCATCCCAGTCCTGGCTTAGACAAAATCATGCTGAGCTGCTGTAGGCCCTGCCCTGTGAGGCCCTGACAGCTTTGGAAGGCTTTGAGTGAGGTGTAGAGAGCCCTATACTCCCTTGGCTACTGGAGATAACCTTGGCCCACCTGACCTGACATTTGTGTACTGGTTCCTGAAGCCTCAACCATGTCTTTTCTGCTTGACTCTGCCCCACCCTCCAGGTTAGTCAGCTCCACCAGCAGTCTGCAAGGACCCACCATTGGCCAAGAACTATGTTCAGGGACTTTGTTTCCAGCTCCATCCCACTTTCCAAGGAAATCATGCTGGGGTGCATCAAGCCTTGAACTTTGAGGTCCTGAGAGGCCACTGCAGCAGGCCCTGAGTTTACCATAGAGAGCCTCATGCACCTTCCACTGCCTCAGAGGGAGGCCCACTGCATACAAGCAGTTTGTGAATCTCAGAAGGATGTGACTCCACAAACTGACTTTCTGGTTGCTGGGGCTGCTTTAGCCTTTCCTTAGAAGTCCCAGAAACTGGGACCAGACTTTTGACCTCAGCCAAAGGAGCTAGTTTGCCAGCTTTGGTGAAGTCTGATGGCAAACCCCCTCCCAACGCTGTTCTGCTGAGCCACATTTCCCCACCTATCTTTTCACTGGGCATTAGAGCACTTCTCCTGAAAGACCAGAGCCAGGCAAAGGACCCCCAAACATCATACTGTTTCTTCTGGCTCCTACTGACAGGGAGGTCAATTTGCAGCCCCTTTACACCACATACTAAATTCTATAGGGTTTGTGGGGAGTCCAAGGAGTGATTGTTCGGAGAAGCACCAGCCCCTCCCCACAGAAAAATGATGCTATTAGATAAGGGCAGAAATAACCCATATTGTATCTTACCATACAAATGTTTAGCTCCCTCTCCCTATGAACAGCTCGGCTGATCTGGAAAGCTTCCCTTGATCCTCCTAACAGCAGCTCTCTCTAGTGGACAAAAAATTAATACTTGAGCCCTGCTGAAGCTTTGCGAATCTTTTCAGGATCATACAACTTACCCATGAACTCCCTTGCTCCGCACCCCACCTCAGTGGTGGTGAGATCGAGAAGCCCCCCTGAGAGACAGAATTCCTCCTAAAGCTTGGGGCAATCAAGTACTCACTTGGGGGATCAGCTTCTACAACATACACAAAATCGCATCTTGGCTCACTCATATAAACATCAACTAACGACAGAGAGAGCAATGATATAGCCCACCAAAGCATCTTCCACCTCAACCAAACGGGGTGGCTGATTCCTACTTACAAAAACCACTTGCCATTACTGAAAGTAACATTATTTGTTACACACTATTAGGAAAAAATAAGACAACACATAACCCATGTGGTACATTAAATCTATCAGAGTAATCCAAAGGCAACCCAGGACCATCACTTTTATCCCTGATACAAGCAAGAACTGATCTTTGTCATCTCAGAAACAGGCCCATAAACCAGGTGTAATACCCCTTGGCTCTCAATTCAAAGATCAAATAAGAAAGAACCAGTGAAAAAACTCCAGAAATAGGAAAAATCAAAGTGAAAGGTCATCCCTGAAAGAAAATACAAACCTAAATGAAAAGGTCAAAATAACAGATGAAAAACTTCAAAGATGAATTATAAGGAAGTTCATGGAAATACAAGAGAAAATAGTAACCCAACACAAAGATGCCACAAAGACATTGCAGGAAATGAATGAAAAATTTTCTAAAGTAATCAAAGTATTAGAAAAAAAACTAACAGAACTTCTGGAAAAGAAAATTTTTTTCAAGGAATTACAAAACACAGTGAAAAGCCTTAAGAACAGGCTTAATCAGGCAGAAGAAAGAAAATCACAGAAACTTCAAAAAATACCTTATCTAAACAACTCAGTTGAAGAGGAAGAACAAAGAAATGAGAAGAAAAAACAAAACCTGCAAGAATATGGGACTATGTAAAGAAGCCAAGCCTAAGAATCATAGGCATCCCAGAGGGTGAAGAAGAAAATATTCAAGTGTTGGATAATATATTTGAGGGAATTATTGACGAAAATTTCCCTGGCCTTGCTAGAATTCTAGATATACATGTGCTAGAAGCACAAAGGACTTCTGGGAGATTCACTGAAAAGAGGTAACTACTGTGACACATAGTCATTAAGTTGGCCAAGGTAAACATGGAAAACGTCATCCTACTAGCAATGAAGCAAAACAGCAGATAACTTATAAAGGAAATCTATCAAACTAACAACTAACCATGGGAGATTTCTCAATGAAAACCCTACAAGCCAGAAGGGATTGGAGATATCCTCAGTCTTCAATACAGAATAAAGGCCTAGACTAGGCCTAGACTCTTATATCCTGAAACAATTAAGCTTTATGTATGAGGAAGAAATAAATACATTCTCAGGCAATCACTGAGGGAATTTGCAAAGACCAGACATGCCCTGCAGAAAGTACTCAGACTTTCATTATACAGAGATCAGCACGATAGACACCCACCAATGTAAAACCATCCAAATGATAAAGTCCAGAACTCAGATACTGCAATGGCTCAAGAAATAAAGCAAAATAATAAGGATCTACCCAACAGGATGAATATTTTCAATAGATGGGAATGACTTGAATTTCCCATTCAAGAGACATAAGATGGCTGAATGGATTAAAAAAAAAAAACAAAAAAAAAAAAAACAAGCTAAGTATATGTTATCTCCAGGAAACACATCTAACCCACAAAGACTCATTTAGACTCAAGGTGAAAGGATGGAAAACAATAGACAAAGACAGAAACATCACAAATTAGCAATCTAATGAATCATCTCAAATAGTTGGAAAAGGAAGAACAAATCAATACCAAACCCAGCTGAGAAAAGAAATAACCAAGATCAGGGCAGAACTAAAAGAAATTGAGAAAGAACTATCTAGAATATTAATAAAGCAAAAAACTTTATTTTTGAAAGATAAAATTTGTAAGCCACTTAACTAGAAACAAAAAATGACTCTAATAAGCTTAATTAAAAATAAAAAAGGATAATTCACAACAATATCACTGAAATACAAAACATCATCTCAGAATATTATAAAAGTATTTATGCTCACAGACTTGAAAATGTGGCTGATATAGACAAATTATTGGAATCCCATAACCTCCATAGGCTCAATCAGAAAGAAATAGAACTTCTAACAGACCATTATCAAGTACTGAAATTGAAGCAGCAATAAAAAGTCTTCCAACTAGAAAAAGTCCTGGACCAGTTTTCCACCCAAATTTTACCAAACCTACAAAGAACAACTTGTACCTATACTGCAGAAATTATTTAATAACACTGAAAAAACCTCTTATAGAAATCTGCCTGCAGAAAGAATTTATGAGGAAGACCCCAAAAGCAATCACAGCAACAACAAAAATAAATAAATGAGACCTAAAAAAATTTCTGCACAGTCAAGGGCAGACACATCAATAAAGTAAGTAGACAACCCTATAAAATGAGCAAAATATTTGCATGCTATATATCCAATAAAGGGCTGATAAAGAGTCTATAAAAAACTCAAGGAAATAAATCAAGAAAAAAAAATCAAACAACCCCATTAAAAAATGGACAAAAGACACAAGCAAATATTTTTCAAATGAAGATAGTTTAATGTGCAATAAAAATATGGAAAAATGCTCATCAGGTCTAATCATCAGGGCCATCCAGCTCAAAACCACAATGAGACATCACCTAAATCCAGTGAGAATTGCTCATATTAAAATGTCCCAAAACAAAAGATGCTGTCATACATGTGGAAAGAAAGAAATGTTTATTCACTGTTGGTGAGATTAACAACTAGGACAGCCTTTATGGAAAGGACTATGAGGACACTCTGAAGAACTAAAAGTAGACCTACCTTTTGATCCAGCTATGCCACTATTAGATATTTACTTTACTCACAAAAAACCCCCCATTTTATCAAAAATTTATGTGCCCTGGAATGTTTACAGCAGCACAAATAAAAAATCATAAAGATGTGGAAACAATCCACACACCCACCAATACATGAATGGAGTAATAAAATGTGTTACATGTACACCCTAAAGTATACTCAGCCATAAAAAAAAAATGGTGACCTAATATCTTTTGTAACAACCTGAAAGGAACTGAGACCATTCTTCTAAGTGAAGTATCACAAAAATGGAAAAACAAATACTGCATGTATTCATTAAGTACACATATAAAAGTAAAACTCAATAGAAATAAAGTAGGTGGGAGGACAGAAGAGTGGGATAAATTCACACCTAACTGGTGCAGTACACATCTTCTAAGTGAAGGGAACACTTATAACTTTGACTTAAAATGTACAAAAGCAAATTGTGTAATCAAATTATGTGTACTTCTGTAATATTCTGAAATTAAAAAAAAATTTGTGGAATACATACACAATTGGGAAGCTATTCAAGCTTAAGAGTGGAAACCCTCTCCAACACTGCCAAAGGGGTATTAAAATCTCCAACTATTACAGTGCTGGAAGATAATAAGTTGTTTATGTCTGTTAAGGTCTCCTTTATAAATTGAGGAGCATTCTATTTGGGTGCATAAATGTTAATAATTGAAATTTCATCATGTTGAGTGTTTCCCCTAACAAATATGAAGTGATCATTCTTGTGTTTCCTTATTTTTGTTGGTTTAAAGCCTAATGTATCTGCAAATAAAATTGCAACCCTGCTTTCTTCTGATTTTCATTTGTCTGGATTACAGATATCCATCCCTTCGCTCTGAGTCTATATTTATCATTTAAGGGAAGATGAGATTCTTGTATGCAGCAGATATCAAGCCTGAGTTTTCATATGCAATCAGCCAACCTGTGCCTCTTAAGAGGACAATTTAAGCCATTCACATTAATAAATGTCTTAATACGATAATTAATTAAATGAAGAGAGGGATATATTAACCAGTATGACGTAAGCATTGCAAATTGTATAGGAAATCAGCACATTGTACCCCCTAAATGCATTAATGTATACATGATCTACCTCTTCATAATTTAATAAAAAAAAGAGTGGAAACCCTGCCATTTGTGAATGAACTTGTAAGACATTGTGTTAAGTGAAATAAGTCAGGTACAGAAAGACAAAGACTCCATGATGTCACTTGTATGTTGAATCTAAAAAAGCCAAACTCCTAAAAGCAGATAATAGAATGGTGGCTAGTAGAGGCTATGGGGTTGGGAGGTTCACAAAGATATTGGTCAAGGGACACAACTTTTCAGTTAGACGGAATAAATTCTAGAGATATAGTGTACATCATAGTGACTATGGCTAATAATATTATATACTTGAAAATTACTAAGAGAGTAAATTTTAATTTTTCTCATCAAGAGAAGTATATGAAATAATACTTTGCCTTAATTTAGCCTTTTCACAATGCATACATATTTCAAAATATGTTGTCTTCCACAAACATATGCAATTTTTATCAATTAAAACTGAAAAAAAGAAAATCAATAAATTATCTTTAATGTTATATATTTATAACTTTCCATCTCAATGTTGATTTCTTCAAAATTCTCATTTTTACCTTCCAAGTTTTCCACACAGTGCCACCTAAATGTAACCCCCTCCTCCGCATGTTCTCCAAGGTACACAAATCAAAAAAGAGAGCAAGTGAAATCATTCACAGCCCATGCCTTAGCCAACATAGGAGAGACAATATACTACATATTTCAAGTTACCTTTAAGTAGTTAATTGAATATGCAAATCCAGGAGACCCAGTTCCAGACCTCATTCCTGGAGAAATTCATTAGAAAATATTATGAATGTTTGGAAAAGAGCAGTTGGGTGAAGGAAGCCTGAGGGAGGGGTATAGTGATGAAATATAGATATAATCACCCTCCCCCCACAAAAGAGAATGTTATATTCCAGAAGAAAAATGCTGAGAAGTTGGGTATGTCAGAGTACTGGCTGTGGGAAAACAGGAGCATGATAGTTCACAAACTATGAACCTGCAGTGGCAGTCCTGCTTTCTTGAGAGAAAAGGGTGCTTTGACATTAAAGGAAGATAAACCCTTAGAAAGACTGTGGTGAAGGAAAAGAAATTTAGATGGAGTGATTAAAATTTTATGGAAATGAAACACAAGCACAAAATTTCAAGTCAATACGTATGTTCGCTCCTTTCCACATACCTCACAGAAAAAAAGCACATGCAGAAGATATTTCTCCTAACCAAGAAATCTAGCCTTGCACAATCTAGTTAGTTATTTCTGTATACAATCATTCTGGGTTTTTTGGAGTAGGAGGGAATAACAAAATGAACAGAAAATGAAGATGACATTCATACAAGATAATTGTAATACGAGATCAGATGATTGGTAGTTCATGCCTGTGATCCTAGCATGCTGGAAGGCTGAGGTGGGTGGATTGCTTGAGCTCAAGAATTTGAGACCAGTATGAGCAAAAGTGAGACCCCGTATCTACTAAAAATAGAAAAATTGAGGCAGGAGGGTCGCTAGAGCCCAAGAGTTAGAGGTTGCTGTGAACTATGACACCATTGCACTCTACACAGGGCCACAACTTTAGATTTTGTCTCAAAAACAAACAAACAAACAATGTTTTTCTACAAATAAAAATAATTTCAACAAATATTTTGCAAATATGCATATAAAGAAAATTAAACATATCACCTAAATCTAAATTAAATACTAATAAATTAGAATTTACAGATGTAAAAAAGTCAAAACTTTTACAACAGAACATAAGTGAACCAAATTTTCATTTTATTTTGTTAATGTAGTATTGTTCCATTTTTAAGACTTGGGAAACAGGGATCCTTGAGCCACACTAGCATTCAGTCCCCTATAAATGTCATGGAGTCTAAGGAAAGTTAGCCAAATATTACACCTACTGACATTTCAGCCCAGTTAATAGTGACCTTTGTCAATGTCTTTAAAACTGACTTCCAAACACTTCTGAGGTTAATTAGTCAAACACATCAGAGTCTGTCTCTTGGTAAGATTTACAGTGATACTACATTTACCTTAGGTATGTAACATATATCTTTATTTCCTAAATAAATGATGTGTTTTTATCACAGAAATGAATTTTGATTAAATGTTGTGTTTTCTTTACTTCCATTAATCATTGCAGAATTATAAGATCTCATCCCCACCAAAACTTTTTTTTACTTTTTGTGTAGGGACTCATTTAAACTAAGTTATTTTTTCTTTCAATTCATAATAAAAGTGGTTTTTAAGTCTCATTTATAACTATTGATTAGGTTTTCCGACATCATATACCAGGGAGTTATATTGAGTTATATTTAGATTGCACCTAAAAATTTTATACACTATTGTCTCAAAATACATACATGCATTTCTAAGAATGAAAGTTTTGCTATTGTTTAATCTGTTATTTCTAGTAGCTACTTTTCACTCATTAATTTTCCTCTGAATAATGTAATCCTTTGAAAAATTGCATTAAGCTTATTTCTAAAGAGTAGACAGAAAAAGTACTAACTCATGTTGAGGAAACTTTGATGATCTTTTAAAACCAGAACTATGTGTTTTGATTTAATTAGGGCCTACTAAATTTTTATCTAATTTGATGAAGGATAAGGATGCAAACCTTTAAATATGGATTTATGATGATTTTATATTAACTTCTTCTCCTAAGAGAATCTCCTGTCACCTGAAATCCTTCGATAGCCAGCCAGTCAATGGGAGAAGACAGATAGCTTTAGAACCAACTAACTATGTTAAATTCAAAGTGTATCAGGCAAGAATGCTCAAATGTGGGGCATATTTTTAAAATATATTCTGTTTATGGCTGAGCAAAACTTGCCGATCAGTATCTTTTTTGACAATGTGGATGGAACTGGAGACCTTTCGTCTAAGTGAAATTTCACAAGAATGAAGAAATAAATATATGTACTCAATACAAGTTTAGAACTGATCAATCAACACTCAAGTGTACATATGGAAGTAGATCTCAATGAAAATCAAGCTAGGAAAGGGGAAGGAGGAGGTAGATAAATTCACACCTATTGGGTATGGTGCACACCTTTTGAGTGGAAAGCATGCTTCTAAAACCTTGACTCGATTTGAGCAAAAAACAATGTATACAAAATATGTGTACCTCCTAATATTCCAAAGTAGGAGAATAAAATATTTTCTGACAAAAACAACAACAGAAACACTTTTTTCTAATATGATTGGTCAGTAGTAAGGTTTCCTATATTGAGAAAGATGATTTATAGAAATAAAACCAATGAATGTTGAAAGGCAGTGAATCCTGTACATATTCAGCAACGGCCTCAGCAGGTGGTTCCTTGCTGTGCTGTTCAGGGAAGGCATAGTTTTAACTGAATGAAAACACGTCCAAATATTTGCAGTAACCTGTATTTCCAATTTCGCCTATGACCCTCTACATAATCATATGGGTTTCATGGATAATCAAGGCAAAGTATTTTATTTCCTCTACATGCTTTTAACAATTTTTTTCAAAATAAGTAAACAAAATGCTATTCAAACTTTACAAATATAATTTACATTTAGACTGAGATTAAGCATAAGAAAGGTCAACCTGAAGTTACACTTCCTTGCCCAGTTAAGCATCTGAAAATGAAGCTGAACATGACGATACAATATCAGGCGTAACTAAAGTGTTCCAATGAAGTGTGACAATGAATTGGGCCGCCAGTGAAATTTAACTTATTCTGGCTCACATGATCTTCAGAGCCTGAAGGTACCTATTTTTTTTGACAATGATAAAAAAACTGTAGATGACAAAGTTGTGAAGGTGTGTCCAGATGCAGAAGCTTACATCAGCATTACTATAGAAGCTGATTTAGGTGACCATTACAAAAAAAACTCCCCAGTCCTTATTAGTCAAAATGTGCTTGAAAACATGCAGCAGCATGGTATAGAATTAAGTTTATAAATATCAGTACCTATAGTAAAATATAAAACACAGGGTATCCCTTTTTTAAATATTGAGTCTCTGAATTGTTCATTCATCCTTTGGTTTAAACCTATACATGTACTCATATTACATTGTAGATTCAGCATTGAGACAGAACACTGTACATCTGTTGGGGAAGGGAGTGCTGTGGAAATACCAAAGCACCGCATTATAGAAAGTAATCATTGAAGCAAAAGTACTTTCTGAATGTGTATGCATATTATATCAACGAGCATTCAGAATAAGAGTTTAGGTATTTGCTTATGAGCTTAGATACTTTACAAATGAGTAATTATGACATTTATTCCCTAAAGGTTTGTCCTCAGCTCGGGTGTCTGGCTGTTGCAAACATGGAGTAAAGAACTATTTTATTCCCTGATTTATTTAATACTACTTAAGTAATATGCAATTCATTAATTTTTAATCAATCTCTATTAGTAACATAAATAAAATGAAGCAGTGAATTTCAAAATTTGTGCAGGGGAAACTAGTTGATAATTTATTTCCAATAAGGCTATCAGTGAAATAATTACCATGACATCAGTTCAAGCTAGTAGTGAACACCTGATTTGGCAGGCTGAATCAAAGTTCATAGTTATTTCCTTTATTACTGTGCAATTCCCTTATTACTGTGCAAATATAGAATTTTCTATGTAAAAGAGAGTTCTGGCAGCATCAAAGCACTGTAATAAAATAATTAAATACTGATTAGGATTTGAAGTACAGAAATAGTACATGAAGAAATGTCTTAATGATGATGTCACAGCAGTGGCCACAGAATTCTTCTAGTGAATCAGAAACCAAGACAATTCATTATTCATTAATCGTCTAAGTCAAAAGACTAAATGAGTCTAAAGCAAATGATAAAGATACAAACCTAAAGATGCACTTTCTATGACCATATGTGGGAATTTCAAGGTTTATTTCAACATTCTGTACCAGCACCAGTTCCCTCTAAAAGTGAAAAGCTTAGTCATGACTGTCCATCCCTTTTCTAAGCTTCAAAGGAGTATGTTTCCAAATGCTTCCCAGTAAGTAAGTCTGGCGTGTATAAACAATCATCCACCCAGAAGCATAACCTACCAGTTGGTTCCGTTTCAGTGAGTTTTCCTTTGTTTCCACATTGCTATAGGTCACATCGTCTGCACAGGTCAGGCTTTTTGAGATGAACGTGTTATCCACAGCAAAGAAAACATCACTTACAACTGCTTCAGCTTCCAGCCTCATGTCTTTCACATCAGATTTTTCAAAATCATTAAGCTCTGAACCTCCTTTGAATCTGACATACAATTTAGCTTCTTGGGATTACAGTTTGTTTGCATTCTGCACACCCCACAGCCTCTTCCCACATCCAGAGGTGACTAACGAATGTTTTTTTCTTCTTCAATTATAAGTAAATTTAATGCATATATTAATTTGCCGAACTGTTACTTGCTATTCAGATGGATAGCATTTGAAATTCAATGTTTTCAAGATGAAAGAAATCTCACAGGTAATCTAATCCAGCTCTAGCATTTAATGGAGTAGAAACTGAAAGCCCAGAAAGGTCATGTGACTTTTCCAATGTCTTGCTATTAGTGAATGACAGAACTGGGACTGTTGATTAGCATTTATCAATTCCCTCTTTGCTATGGTTTGTAACACATCCTGAAGACTCAGGCAGGGACCTTGCATTTTGGAGATCACTCTACACTGAGAAAAAGAAAACCCAGACAGGCCATTCTGTAGATACGTTAGTGTACATAGTTGCCATGCCCCACCCAATTTTAAAAATTTTTAGCAGAGTATTGCCAGGGGCATATTCCTCTTTTATCTCACTCCTGAAAAACATCATAAATAGGATGTTACCACAAAGTAATTTTAATTCTCAAAGAATGCATACTTAAATACCAAATGCATAAGCTTCATATGGATTCTTCGGTTATCATGGGAATGTGTGTTGAGGATGACCAACAGTTGGGACAGTCATTGCTCAAAGGCACAGCTGCTAACACACTGATATTTATTACTATCTATATTTTGCAAAACCATGATTTTCAACTGATGGCTGAATGAAACAGGGGTACCCAGGCAGACTCCTTCACGGGACACATGGGACTCCTCTTATGACAGAATTTGGCTTAAAAACTCCCAGACAGCCTTAGACTACATGGCAGTGTGGGGCCTAAGTGCTAGTGTGGACTGCGGCCACCTACCCCTCTCTCCTTCCCTACACTCTGGGTCAGAATTACTTCACAGTGTAACAGCTCTCGTCTGGACAGAGGATTTTAAAAATCCTCTCCAGACATATGAGAAAAATGACATTTAAACCTGTTGCTATTGTTCACCTTCTTTCTTCCTGCTGTTTCTACCTTTTGCCTCTTTGACAGCATAGCGACTTCTCCTCCACTGGGCATCTCAGTGGCCTTTCTGTGCATACCTAACATACCTCTAAAGTATCTCACTAGGTCTCAATTTTGCTACACAAGTCTCTTTTCCTAATGGGGCCTTGATAGGCTGACCACCTGCTTCTGAAATAAGAACACTGTTTATAGAAGCTGAAGAAAATGTTTTTAGACTATTCCAAAGTAGCAGCTATCTTTAGTCATTATTTAGAAAAAGCAACCATGTTTGTTAAATAGGAACTTTAAACAGATTTATTCTTCAGAAACATTTTGGATTTAAAATTATAATAAAATCTTGGAAGTCATACAATATGAACAGAGTATAGGGAAAGGAGCCTGAGAGCATTATAAATATTATATGAATATAAAACTCTATTATTTCCCAAATCATAGAAACAGGAATGAGACCCTGAGTGTAGGAATGAAATCAGTTAGTATCAGCTTGGTGACCACCTAGAGATGGGAATAGGAGTGGAAATAAAATCACTGGAGTCCAAAAAAGAATTAAAATGAGAAGTAATGGGGTAGTCAGTGAAATATTACAACAAAAATGGTGGGAAAATAAGGAAATTCACAGCTAAAAGAGAAAATAAAAGGCTTGCCTGGGAGGTTAAGAAAGGTATAATGTTAATAGGCTTCTATCAAAACATAGAGACAAAAGCTTTTTGTAATCTCAATTCTCTGCCTTGTACTTAAAACGCTGGCGGCTCAGGCTTCTTTGCACTGTCTTTTGTCTGAGATGGTCTGTATCCTAAAAATTATTACACTCACAGGATAATAATTGAATCTGAATTTAGAAAAGCAAAGTAGATATCAAAGGAAGGACATAATTCCAAGCATTCATCAATTCCAAATTCTATTCAACTTTAGGGTGGAAAAAAAAAAGGATATTCTTACCTTTTCATAGGCATCTGGAGCCTCCACAGTCCTGGATTTGTCCTCATTCACTTAATAACCAGGTTAACTTTGTGGGAACTCTATGTGTCTCAGTTTCCTTATCAGAAAAATCTTAGTAATAGTACTTATTTATGTGTGTGTGAGTTTGAATGTGTGTGTGATTTCCTGTGAACATAAAAGCTAGAATGGATCAAAGATATAAATAATAAACCATACATATATATAAGAAAAACAAACTGATTTTGATAATTACTATTTTGTGGACAATTATAATCTGCTGAACACTGTTATTATAATCTTGTCTTATATTTAACTTTTTATTCACTACAAGAATCTTTTAAGATATTATAATTATGTCCATTTTATAGAACTCAATATCAACACTGAGGTAGTTAAGTAATTTAATTAAAATCACACATTTTGATCACAAAAAAAATCACCTTCAATGCAATAGTCACAAAACATCACATAAGAAGTGGCACTGAACAATTGTTCATCAACTGAAAAATTGGTTCCAGTGTTTGCACCCTCCCCTCCAGAACTCTGGAGTCCATGAGCTCTCATCCTTGCCACTTCTGAAAATACATTTCTAAATTTTCTTAATTATTTTCTCTAAAATATTTCAAACTTTCCTTCCAGTTGCTACTTCCCAGTGCCTACTACTGGGCTCATCCACCTGGGATTCACATATTTACCTCCCCCAATCTGCCTGCTTCAAATCAAATTTCTATTCCTGATGGAAATGAACTTGCATGTTACATCTAGGGTAATCTTCCTAAAATATCCTTTTATCCTATCACTGTCCTGCTTATTAACAGAACAACTCTATTGTCTAAATACAGTTTCCAAACTGGTCATCTAGTTGTGAATGTCACAGGAATGATTGGAAAGGTTTTTTAAAAATTTGAAATGTGTATTGACAACGATGAGATTTAAAATTTGCATATGTGATTACCCCCAACCTTTGGTCAAGACCTCTTGAAACAACCAATATTAGGACATCTCCCACCAGAGTATCCTAAAATTTAAAGGATATGTTCAGTATGAAATAATTTTAAATTCTCTATGGTTTATTTCAAATTTGTTTGAGAAGCCCTATTGGACACCTTGATGGATAAGCTGTCATCACTCTGAAGAGCTGAAATTGAGAAACAATTAAATATTATTCAGAATTGACATTGAGAAAACACACCAAATCAAACCAAACTAAAGTTAGTATTTTTTAAAATGACCTGCAATCAAAAGTCACAAGAATAGAAGCTGCGATTGTTGTTTCTTAAGCAAACAGTTCATCATGTGGACAATTTCATGTTGCAAACTCCGAAAGGAGTAAAAGCAGAAGTGAAGTTTACATGTCAAGGTGGTTAATGACTTTCCCAAATGTTGTTAGGCAACCCACTGGCTGGCTTATGGCTGGCTGGTATCCTGCTCAAAGGATACCAAAACCAGAAATTAAATCCCTAAAGTAGTTCTTAATCAGGAAATGTCCAGCAAAATCACCTGTCACTGTTTTGAAATAAATGTGGCAACATGAAAAATATGGATATAGCTAATCAGCAATGGTGCCTGGATCAGAGTATTTCAAGACACAAAGAAAGTAAGACATTTGGGTAAAATCTGGTTACCAAACTTCTCAAAATGAATAAGACTACTGCTGTTTTGAAAGTCATTGCATTTGAGAGAATTGATCTCTCTGCCTTAGAGTAAGTTTAAACATCCGACACTAAAATAATTCTTGCATTTACTATGTTTAAAAGCAGCAACATTTTTTAACAATGCATGATTCAGACCGAATTTTTTTTTTTAAGTATATCAAGAGATATTTTAAAGAGAAAGATGTCAAGAAAAAAAAAAAGTCTATAATGCCATGCAAACATTAGCAAAACTCTAAAGACTGACTAAAGAATAAGTGGGATAGTTTTAGTTTAAACTGTGCTGACTGGCCACATTCCTTAAGTATACATTGCCAAAAACCTCAGCTACTGGATAAATAAACTTCCAAGGAAGGCTACTTGCTGGAGGATACTAAGAAAAGCCAGGATCAATTCTCAGGTAGATGCCAGTAGAAGCCTGACAATTAGTCTTCATTTAGAGAAATTTAATAGCTTAGCAAGAATTTTTTTTTTACTTGCTTATTTTTTTGTTTTCACTTTGTTTTTCCCAATTTAAGTTTCTTCCCTAGAGAAAAAATAATGGAGGTTTTAAGTATACATAATTGTTTTCTAAACATTCAGATTCAGTGAATGTATTTTAAGAAATAAAAATTATTAATAGACTCAACTATTTCCCCATGTATAGGGTCTCCCTAGTGCCCTGTTAAATACAAAAGACCATGGCTGCGTCCAGTGGTTTGTGCCTGTCATCCTAGGACTTGGGAAGGCTGAAGCAAGAGAATTGCTTAAGGCCAGATGTTTGCAACCAGCCTAGACAACATAGCAAGATCTAATTTATGTAAAAATACAGGCATGAAAGTGTGCCTGTATTTCCAGCTATTTAGAAGGTTAAGGGTGGAGATTGCTTGAGCGCAGGAGTTGGAGGCTACGGTGAATTAAGATTGTGCCAGTGTACTCCAGCCTGGGTGACAAAGCAAGAACCTGTCTCTTAAAAAAAAAAAAGAAAATGCTAAAGGCCACATAATGTGCCTGTTATGTGGGCTGAGGCTTGAGATTTCTCGAATTAAAAAATAGTTAACCTGCTCTTTTAAGAGCCAGCCCAGGGAAACATATATACCTGTCAATATTTAAATCCTGCAAAGGGTGGTTTCTATCACAAATCTTTATAACCCTAGTGTGCTTTCACAGACCATTTGAAGATTTATTAAAAGCTAGAAGCCTTTTAATCCAACTAAAATTTGGTTAGCTCTTAGAGGGAATGCTTCAATAAAATGTGCAAATAATATTTTTGTGTAAATCAAATATAAACTTAAGCCATTTTCCATACTTTTATTTTATTAACCCTATTCAAATTATATGTTCACTAGATATTTTTATTTGAAACAAATCATCAGTGAAAACAAAATATGTTCTACTAAATATTTGGTAATTTGCTCTCTAGCAAAAGTAGAAGAAGGGCCTCTCTTATTATATTTTGAATTTTGTTTCTGGCTTGATTTCATGTAACTGCATCTGCTGCCTTAGTGGCCTCTGCTGATCAATATTTCTGCAACTAGTGGAGCTTGTTTTTCTCTACATATGTGATAGAAAGACGCTATCATTCCAGAAATGTCTTCACATCAGAATGATACTGTAAAAAATTTTTTCACTCTTCCCACTAGATCAAAATACCAATGACATTCTTCATAAAAATAGACAAATTAAACCTTAGATTTATAGGAAAACACAAAAGACACAGAATAGACAAAGCATTGTGAGAAAAAAAAAAACACAACAACTGGAGGAATCGCATTACCTGACCTTAATTTTACTACAAAGCAATAGTAACCACCCCAAACTCAGCAGAAGAAAAGAAACAACCAAAATCAGAGCAGAATTAAATGAAATTAAAAATAAAAAAATTATACAATAGATCAATAAATAGAAAAGTTGATATTTTGAAAAGATCGATAAAATAGATAAACCTTTGGCCAACCTAACTAGGAAAAAAAGAGTAAAATCTCTAATCAATCAGAAACGGTAAAGATGAAATAACAACAAACCCCTCAGAAATTGAAAAAAATCATTAATGAATATGACAAGAAACTCTACTCTCAGAAATATGAAAATCTGAAATAAATCAACCAATACCTGGAAATATGCCACCTACCAAGACTTAGCCAGAATGAAGTGGAAATGTTGAACAGGCCTATATCAAGTTCTGAAATAGCATCAACTAAACAAAATCTCCCCCCCAAAAAAAAAAACCCAGAACCAGATGGCTTTATGTCAGAATTCTACCAAACCTTTAAAGAAGAATTAGTACCTATACTGCTAAACGTCTTCCAAAATATAGAAAAAGAAGGAATATTACCCAACACATTCTACGAAGCAAACATCACCTTGATCCCCAAACCAGGGAAAGACCCAACAAGAAAAGAAAATTATAGACCAATATCACTAATGAATATAGATGCTAAAA